>OOFC01018597.1:0-14042 GCA_900323345.1 Pseudochromis fuscus
AGGTTTTGATACTGAAAGGTTTTATATATTTTATTCACTGTATTCATTATAAACATGTTCACATATACTCAGAGTGGAAAAGTACAAGAGCATAACTGTAGCAGATGCATGACCATATATGGCCTTATTTTGTTTAATGCCTGAGAGCAGAGATGGTTTCTCAGGGTGAGAAACATTGAATGTTTGCTGGATGTGACTATCACACCCAGTTGTGTCTAACTCAGATAAGCACGGCATAGCTGTCCAATTCTTCCCACACAGCATGGAGTCAGATGAGGCTGAGATGGGATCCGGAAGTGACTGGTACGTGATCTACAGGAGGACCAGCTCCACCAATCAGAAGATGAGATCCACCTACATTCTTAGTTTGTCTCTGTTAGTTCATAAAAACTTAAATAAGGAATAAGCGTTCAGACTTCGTGCCCTGGCGACTTGATGTATTAGATTAGGGAAAGCTGAACCCAGAATTCTGTATGCATTACTTTTGATCATCACTGGGAATTAAATCTCTTGATTGAAGAGAGGTCTCCATGTCTCATTTTACATAAAATAATACGCAGGAGTCTTACAGCACAAAGAAGAAGACTGAAAACTCCAACAGATCTACTGTGGAAATACCACAGTACTCAGGAAATACTCAGAAAGTAAAGATTTATAACTTTAAACTTTTACGCAGAGCTACATTTGCTTTAAAATGTATGTATTTGTCCATTAATAAAGCAAATGAACAAAGAGAATGAATGATGAAGTAGATCAGAGTAGAAGCATGTTTTGTGAACACTGCCACGTCACAATTGTGATAAAAGTGTAATTGACCCACTGGAGAATAAAGTTACAACCCTCAAGTTTAAGTAGCCTACCTGAAAGCACAACACAGGAGATGGGGTATATGGCAGGATAAATCCAAAAGAATCCAGCAGAGAAGAACATGTTATGAGGCCCCTATATGCGTGTGTGCATGTATGTGTGTGAATTGTTTAAGGGCCTGTAATAGGATGTAAATGTCATTTTGTTGTGTGTGTGTAATGTAGAGTTGCATGCATAATGACAAAAAAAAATCTTCTTCTTCCTCTTAGGTGAGAAAGTGTGATTCATGGAAGTTTTCCAAGTGTGAACCATGCCAAAGACTGATTACACAATGACCTTTTCAACACTTGAGAACATCTTGTTTTCTATTATCTGAAGTATTTGAAAATAAAATTGAGGCCTGGACCATTTTTGCATTAAACTAAATGTACATAAAGTCAGCTCTGAATGATATTACAGACAACAGCATTACTTAAAGTGTATTTTAAAGCACATTTTTTATTTAGTTTTACTAAAGTAAGAAGGTTAATGGTGGTACTTTGATTTTTACTAGAGTACATATTTGTCATATTATCTGTACTTTGAGTACTTCCTCCACCACTGGACTTACTATTGTATCTGACAGAGTTACAGTTTGATCCTGGATAACATAGCGTCCTCCAGCTTCTGCAGGAAAGAGTCAGGATGCAGGAGGAGGAATAAGACGTGCATCCTACATACTTCTCAGAATTGGACTGACATTGCCAATCCATGTTTTGTGGCAGACTTAGGAGCTAATCATTGCAACATTGGTGATGATTGGACTCTCCAGCAAGATAGGTACCTCAAGGACACTATCAGGTCAAGGATAGGTTGGTTTAAGAATCAGTCCTGTAAAGTCTATGGTTAGTATGTGGTGCAATTTCAAAGCAGGTTCAAACCTCACTAACCTGTCCTCCCTGTTACTTGCTGTCCTTTTAGTTTTGTTTGTAGTACCTGTTTGCTGTGGTTAGTTTGCCAGCTTTGCAGCCCATTTTCAAATAAATAAGCCCTTATACTGCGTTTCACATGTGAGGTCCTCCTGAATGTAAATTTCCTTTGCTTTGTCTGAGATGTATTTAATGCTGGGCCTGTATTTTGAGCTGTTGAAGCAGGATGTCAACATGTGTCCCTGCACTGTACTGAATACACAAAGATTTCTGCTTAAAGAGTAAAACACACGGTAACAGTTAAATTTGAAAACAGGTCTACAAGCCAGTAGGTCTCAGTCTCAGTATTACATTTAAAAAATGTTTATTAAAGATTATTACAAAAATATTTATACTGAGTATGGATTTCTTATTTTACTTGCAATAAATGTAAAAATACATTATATTTTTTTCTTTGTACTTTTATGACATTAAACAAGAGTACATCACACTTTTAAAACATCTCAATGACCTTTGTAGCACAGGGGCAGTGTAACTGAAACATTTATAGTTATCCAATCAAAGATTAACTTCCTGTGCATCTGTTTTCATCTAACGAAACAAAGCGATAAAAGAATAAACGTACCTGGGACCGAGTGTATATTACACCACAGCTACACAATAACAGCGCACTTCTCTGAGATGGTTTCTAATGACAGCGAGCAGGGAAATTCAACCTTACTCTTTTGTCACTAGACATATCATTTTTCATGCTGGGATTATTTTACTATTATTTAAAGATTGAAGAAGTGTCATTTTAACTAGCATTTAACCCTTGTGTGCTCCTGAAGGGTGTCCTCTGACCCCGCTCAAAAAATAGGGAAAAAAAAAAAATATTTTTTTTTTAAAAAAATAAAGAAAATACACTTGCTCTTTTGTTGCCCTCCCACAATGTGCACTTGATCCTACTCAACAACTGGTATACACACACACACACACACACACACACACACACACACACACACACACACGTGTGTTATGGCAAACCATGGGTGGGCACTTTCCACACACTTGTAAGTTGCAAGCACAGCACCGGATCTTGGTCTTGATGTCCTTGCTCCTGAGACAGGAGTGACACCTCTTCCTCTTCCCAGGTACCACTGGCCAGGGGCCAGCAGGAGGTTTTCCTCCTTGTCTACCTTGTCGCGGTTGTTCATGCCTCCCTTGGTGTGATTGTAATGGAGCACCATGAGGGGTTTGTGATCTGGGTGATGGCTCAGCGCAGGTCCTTGTCCTTGTTGGGCATGTACTGCTATCTGGTCAAGTTTTCTGATGACAGTGCTCTGTTGTCACTATTACAGGGCCATGAATCAGGGAATCATGGCAGAGCTCTGTCCGATTTTGCCACATGGTGGGGAGACAACTACCTGGATCTCAACGTGACAAAAACCAAGGACATGATCGTTGACTTTAGGAAAAATATCATAAAACACAATGTTAGTATCGTCAATAGAGAAAAGGTTGAAACTGTGGACAACTACAGATACTTGGGCACAATATTTTACTCCGACCTCAAATTTGATAAGAACACTGAGGCCATCATGAGAAAAGGTCAACAGCGTATCTACCTGCTGCGGACACTGAACTCTTTAATGTACTAAACCCAATTTATGTGTCTTTTATCGTTCTTTTATTGAGTCTTTTAACTTTTTTTTAATGTGTTGGTTTTATGAGTTGTCAATGAAAGATAAGAATAGCTTGTCTAGCATTGTAAAAACTTGTGCTAAGATCATGGGTGTGGAGATGCCAGACTTATACTGTCTATGGAGCAGGCAGGTGCTTCAGGAAGCTAAATGTATCATTGGTCAGGCACATCATGTCCTCAAAGAGAGGTTCACCTTGATGCCCTCAGGGAGGCACTATCTCACTCCCAGTTGGAAGACAAATAGATCTGCTAAATCTTTTATTCCTTCTGCCATCAAGCTTTTAAATGCGAGTGAGAGTGCCTAGTGAGAAGTGTCACATGTTGTTTTTAGGTTTTTATGAACTTATTTATTTATTTTTGGCTACTGTTGCACTTCATCATTGATGCTGAAACGGTGCACCTTGTGGCTGGATCTTAAGCTGCCAATGTTCTGTTTTGTCCTGTGCAGTGATAATGTGTGATGTGTGTTGTGTGTGTATTGTCTTGCCCTTTTGCTGTGGCACGTCTGCTAACTGAAGCAGTTGAAGCAGATGAACCTACTACTACTAAATTTGAGTAGTAGTAGTAACACACACACACACGACTACACATCATATCCACAGGAAACTTTAACCTGCCTGTAGATGATCTCAGAGAGAGGCGCAGAAGGGCTTTCTAAGCTATAAAGAAATCATCAAACATCAATATACCATCAAAATCTGGTTCAAATTATTCAAATCTATAGTTGAACCAATTATTCTGTATGGTAGTGAGATGTGGGTTCCCCTTGCAAATCACGATTTTGGAAAAACGGGACAAGCACCCTATTGAAATCCTTCACACAAAAATCGACAAGAGCATCTTCAAAGTGCACAGGAATACCCCCAACAACGGACACCGAGCTGAGCTGAGCCAGACTTCAAAAATGAGCCATCAAATTCTATAAACACCTCAAAACAAGTGTGAGTCCACTACAAAGCTCTGCAATGCCAAGAGGAGAACAGAGGAGCTGATACTGAGGCTCAGCTCCTCTGACAACACCAGACCTCAGGACAGACCTCACACAATGTGGACACATCAAATGAAGGAAAAACAAAAAGGAAATTATTGCATGAACTACTGGACATTTACCACAACAACACAAAGCAAAGTTCAGTGTTATTGTCTCTAAACAGACAGGACACGGTGGCAGAATATGTGAACACAGGGACTGATGACAAACTGAGAAAGACTTTGACCATGGATGCACTCAGTGACCACAGCTTGAACATAGATCCGGACAGACACAGGCAGATCTGGCTGTCCACAGAGGACAGCTTGTGCCAGCTCTGTCCACACAGACAAGTGGAGACAGAACTGACACACTTCCTGATACACTGCAGGAAATATGAACAGGTCAGAGCCGAGTTCTTCTCAAGAATGAAACATAAAGTCACTGACTGTGATTCTCTGCCTGACCAAAGTAAAATGCAACAACATCCTCAGAGTGGACAGAGTCAGAAGCTTAGCAGCAGCTACATATGTCTCATTGTGTCTCAGCCTGAGGGACAACTATAACAACACTGGATACACCTGGATATATCAACAGTCTTTGTTGTTGTTTTTCATAAATTTGTAATAGTAATATAATAATGAACCTAAAGTCATGCCAATAAAGCTTATTGAAATAGAAAAAATTAGAATGAATTAGAATTGACTGAATTAGAACTGATTAGAATAAACTTAGTAGTGTAGAAGCTGTGCCTTTGACTTTGGTTTCATTCATTTAATTAACACAAAAACATGGTATCAAGAGCCCAGTACTTTTTGTCTGGTGCTGTCATTCATGGTTTGTGCTCTTTCATCGCTGCACTAAGCTTTATTGCGCAACATTAGTGTTGGAATTCACTAATTCTCTGGAGGCTGACTGTGAGCAAATCCCCAGACTTTCAGAAAACATTCCCAGATGTGGTGGAGGCTGTTTTAAAAGCAGATTATTACATCATTTTGGAACAAGATCACCCACAGGTGTAATTTCTAGGTGTCGGCATAAATTTGTCTTTTGTCGACAGCTTGTACATGGCACTGGACACCTCAGCTACACTGTGGACAGATGCCCTGACAGTGTGAGTATTTGTCTCCACCTTGTGATTTTTCTGTGCACATGTAAATTTTGTAACTGTGGAGAGCAAAATCTGAGCAGACACACACACAAAAGCTAGTTCTGATTTTATAGTTAAACTCGCTTTATTTTTAGGAATTTATATTTACAGATACTGGTACATAAAATAAAAATTTCATATCTGGCACCTTCCTACTTAATTTAAAACGATACATGCTACTCACATCTTTGCTTTGAAACAATACTACCTGGGATAGAAATTTTATTCTCCATAAAGACTCCTGTGTCATCATCTTAAAAAACAATAACATTTATCCATGTTGCATCTTTGCTGTAATTCAGGGGTCCCCAATCCTGGTCCTCGAGGGCCACTATCCTGCATGTTTTAGATGTGTCCCTCTTCCAACTCACCCCTGCTGTAATTGGAAAACAACCCCCACCACGCCCATCAGCAACACTAACAAAAATATTATACTGAAGAAAACAGAAGCAGGAGTTCTCATACTGGAAAGCAGTTATCATGCGAGTACATGTGCTATTTTTATCATTGCTTGCCAGTAAATGTATCATTCATACGAGTCCAGCCTCTTACATAAATCCTTACATACAATTTCCACACTGATTACAATGTTCTGCTTAAAAAAAAATGAAGAAGAAAAAACTGCACAACAAATGAAATGAGTCTCATTAAAAGTGAATTAGTTCCGTCCCTGAGCTGGAAATTGTATTATTAAAATGCAGGCAGGCTGTCTGCTCATAGTTTGAGGTTTCCTAACATGATGGAGTCGTAGATGTGAGCCGTCATCTGTATGTAACTCTTCACTCTGTCATCGAGGATGAAAAGAGGCTCCTGGACAGTTGCTGGATCAAAACCCTCCTCCACCAGCTTCACTTTCATCTGCTTAAAAGTCCCTGTCACTTCCACAGCGTTCTAGACAAAAGACCAGTCAACTTGCATAAATTTCATACATTAATTTCAGATTTAGGTATTTAAATGTTTTGTGAGAACAGAACAGTAAAGTGTGTGTGAAAATAAATTACCTGTATTCTGATGAAGCGAGGACGTGCATATGAGGGCAGGTAGCTGACCACGTGGTTGTATATTTTACTTCCATCAAACTGGGCATCTTTATTCACAGTGACAGCTGCCATCCCGATCCGCCCCTCGTGTCCTGCCACAGCCAAACATTGAAAATGAAAACATGAACTAAGTCATTACCAAATCAAAGCATGTTTTCATCAAGCAAACTGTGAAGTGAAATATGCAGAGGAAACAACCATCACCTGGTACTTGAACTCCATAAACGTTGGCTTCTTTGACACAGTCACACATCGTCAAGATGTCTGACACCTCAGTCGTGGCCACATTCTCGCCTTTCCACCTGTGGTTTCAAACGAGTTACAACTTCAATCATTTATCATTTGTTGGGTTTTGGGTTGTTAGTTGTTTTTAACCTAAGGCTAAAGCAAAATTTACAGGTCTATACAGGTAGGTGGAAAAAAACCTTTTCTCTTAGCACAGTTACAACTCATGATTCAACAAGTGCAGACAGAATTTAAAGCTTTTCTAAAGGCAGCTAAACGTAGAAATAAATCTGTACATCCCTTACTGTACTGTATGTAAGTGTGTTGTGGACATATTAGCAACTAAAATGTAATAATGTGATGACTGTGAGTTGCTTTGATGTCACCCGTTGGTTTGAGGACTTGTATTTTGAACCCAGGAAGTTGGCATTTGGACATTGCAATGTTGATTGTTTGGAGCCAGAAGTGGCCATATCTGGATATGAAGGGAGGAGAGGGGAGGCAAGTGTGACTCTTGAACCCAAGGTGACTGCCCACTGTGTATGAGTCTCGAGTTAAGAGCTGGTCTCGCTGGAGAACAGACCTGTCGATCAAAGTAACCACGCCCCTAAATCTTCTATTATTTGAAGCCTAATATTTTCTTAGTGATGGATTTTTTGATGGTCCACTAGATCACTGATAAGACGAGTTTCATTTAACTAATGACATCAGAACGACTTGTGGAAAACATTGACTGAGTAGTTCATGATTGAAAATGACCATTTTTGAATTGAAGTCAACTGCAGCCAAAGTTTTTGAAGCCAGCATCTAGTGGCGTATAGCATCTGACCTAATTTTTGAGCCCTTCTTGTTTCCTCCCTTTCTATATACAGTTTACGCCTTGAACACAAAAAGCAATTTGTACATGGAAAACAAAAAAACATTCCTATTAGTCATTTCTCCAGTAAATTTCTCCAGTTTAAATATTTTTAGGTCATGGATTAGGTCTCAGGAGCAACAGAGCTTTTATGAAAATGTGCAAGAAAAAAACTTTGATGTTTAGATAACTGGCATGAAGAACTTATTTGCTGGTGACTCATGACTATCATATCCCAACAGATTTAACTTCTAAGACATTCTGTGACTGGCTTTTCTCTTTGAGTGTTAAACTTTTAAGAATAAATGATCCATTTCTTTAAGTCTCATTTTCAATGAAAAACAAGGTTGATATTCCAGCATGAAACTGTAAATTACAGGGGATCTGTACCTGAACGTGTCACCAACACGATCCTGGAAGTAAATGAAGTTGTCTTCATCGATCCTCATTAGGTCTCCAGTGTTGAAGTAAAGATCTCCTTTCTTGAGGACGTTGCGAAGTCTTTTCCGCTCCGTTTGTTCTTCATTTTGGGCGTAGCCGACAAAAGGAGCGATGTCTGTGATCTTTGACACCAGCAGTCCCGTCTCACCTTAACAAAAAACAAATGAAAACAATTAAAATCAAGATGAGCTTTAAATTCTGATACAACTGTTGCATTGAACTGCATTCAGTCTTCACCTTTGGGTGCCACCACACAGAGGCCATTCCCATCTCGAACTGGTTCATCTCGCTCTGTGTCGTACTTAACAAGAGCGAAGGGAAACAGCCTCTATAGAAGGAAATAAAGGGTATTGTATCATGTGCCCCATACATTTTTATACTAACACAATAAACCACTGTCTGCAAACAGTTATAATAGACATGCATAATGCAGAAGATAAAGAAAGGTTTCTTCAAATTTTGAAAGCTATTTAATAATTGACATAAATATTTAAACATGTAGGTAAATTCTTCACCGAGGAATCAGAATCTGTGGTGAAAATAACCTCAACTCAAGGGGCATTTACAAGGTTTTTCAGGGCTTTCAATCACATTTCATGGTTCTCTACAAGACTCAAGCAAATGGATGAAGGCCATCTTCAGCAGCTGTTCACTGACCCACAGTCAGATGGCATTGAAAGCTCAGAAAAAGTAAGTTGAAAGACTATCTTTACACAACACATGAGGAAAAATTAGTACTTCAAAAACATTATTAAAGGAAATTTAAAAAAATCTGATTCTCACCCGGTGGAAAAAGTTGACTCGTCCAATAGCTCCAATTTTTCCAGTGTAGTTCACAAACCCCACATTTCCCTCAGTGGAGGCGTAAAACTCTCGAATCTGAATGTTCCCAAAGCGACTGACAAATTCTCTCCATATTTCTGCTCTGACACCATTTCCGATGGCCAGTCGTACTTTATGGTCCTTGTCGTTGTCTCTCTGCATTTCCATATGAAAATAAACAGATCAAGTAATAAGTACTACAGGAACAAATGGTTTCATATCTAACAAATTATAATTATTCAAAGCACCAGAATCTGTCTACTGATTAGGTTTACCCTTAAAGTGAGAGGCGGTATACATCATGGACTGGTACAATCAACTCACTCTAACAGGCTTATCAAACACAATAAAGATTAGAAATGAGGTCAAAAACCACCTGTCAGAAGGGTGATAATAAAGTGTGGGAATGCACACTTGTATACGCACACACGTTAATTCACATGTTGAATAATGAACAGACATGAGGCATCTAATGAAGCCCTTAATTCTATAGATAAGAATCTGACACTAGAAACAGTTCATACTTAAGTTTGACTCAAAAGTTCTCACCTCTTTAAGTACAGTACAAGTAATGTATAAGAAATGCCAATTACTGTAATAAATGCAAACCTACAGTTATATACTAGTAGAAGAAGATTTGGTTGCCAAGTTACTTGATATGGTCTTCCCAAGTAAAGGCCAGCATCTATTCCGAGAGGTGACCAGATAAAGACAAACCTCCTCTGACTGGAACAGGGTCATGCAGTAAATAGATACTGCACTGCATGTGATGCAATTAGATACTCTGAATGGCATACAAGTAAGTTTGCAATGTTTACAGTAGTCATAAATAAATAAATAAATAAATAGTTACAGACAAATCATGAACAGATCTCAAAGCCATGCACTCATTCTGATTCTTTATCAATGTTGTGCTGCTCAGAATCATGCAGTTCTTGACGCAGAAGGCTGGAACCCGATAGTTGAAATTTAACGATTTCTATTTTGGTAAGCCAGCTGTGCCGTGCTGTGGGAATGTACAGATTTGGAAAGTTATCTCCGAGTGGTGCCGTCCCACTGGCAGCTTGCTGCAGCCGGTTCACGGTCCTCTGCCTCTGCAGCTGTCTTGAAGAAGTTTTACAGTAGTTAAGATACCAGAGAAGAGGCGTGGCGCCCACAGTGACCCGCCAAAGAGCCTGAGTGAGCTTGTCTGAGCTGCAGTTGCTCAGAAAAAAGCTGGCATTCAACCACTAGATAAAGGTTATTAAATACAGCTGGATCCATATATATTTGATGTGTTATGACTATATTTCTCTGATATCAGGCATCAGGTACAAATGTTTACTTCTAACAGTGTGACAACTCCTTCACAGCTACACATCATTTAAATTAGATATACTTCTCTTCCGATTAGACTCTATTTACAGAAATAAACTTAACAATTAACAGCCTTATATAGTCAAAATTTTCCTTCCTCAGGTACATGCAGGCTCCTGTCAACCATTAAAGATCACCACTGGTTAGGTTTCAGTTCAGTCTCCTGATCACAAACCTGGAATACTGGAAATATTCTTAGTGAGATAAAATAACCAAAATTAAAAGTTAACATCTGCAACTTGATCATTTTACTGCTAGGCATTTTTTTTAAATTACATTAAAGTGGGTACCAGTAAAAAATGATTTTACCTTTTGTGTACAACAGAGGTAACGCATCACCTCTCCTATGTACTGAACAACAGTCACGTTGTTCTTCCTGCAGTCATCCCAAAACTGAGAGGCTGAAAACTTCCTCTTCAGAATTATAGTTGATCCTTCAAAAACAAAAGACAACAGAAAAGAGAAAATTATAGCACTTTGATTGCATTTTACATTTTTAAATGAAAATGATTTTTTAAAACCTGATTTGGAAATTTTATGAACATTACATTACATTATTCTTAGAATCAGTACATTATATTTAATCTACACCTTGAACTGGATTAAAGACATACTTGCTTATGTAAAACTGAACTGAACTGTGTGCCACTTTAACCACATGTGCCGCACAACACTGAAACCGCTCTGGGCCGTATTAAATATCTCTTATTCAGAGCGTAACTCAGCCTGCTTACCCAGACATAAAACAGTGGTTTGAACTTTAGCCCATTTGTTCAGATTACTGGTTTGCGGTGACAAAAGACTCTTTCACTTGGATTGTACCAGGGGAGGGATAACCAGAGGGAGAGGAGGAACAGCCTTTGTGTAGCATGCAGTAAAAGAGGAGTTCAATTCAATTTACAATTTTGCAACAGTGCCCTCGTGTTTCAGTCGTGCAAGAACTTCATGAAGGCTCTGCAAAATTTACAGTGGGCACAGGAGAAGCAGTACGTATGGTTCAAGTGATAGCTCAGGTAACATTAGCTGTTGAAAATGGCACATTGGAGGCGATTGTTTGCATCCTACATGTTACGTGGTCAATAAAATCCTAATAACATGGGTCCAACAACAATTTGTTTTCAGCTTTTGACTGTTTTCAGATAACTGTTGATTTTAATGGTTTATTTAGTTAGAAAAACACAAATGCACACTGCCTCACTGTCACTGACGTATGACAGCAAACTAAACTTAGATCTGACATTAGTTATCAATGACATCAGTACTTAGAGTCTATGTTACAGCCAGTGTTGGCACTAACAACACCTCATAGATTCTGTGTGAGGATTTTTTAAAGTCAAATCATGTTGTATTACATCGTTATCCTCAAGTAGTCTTGGTTTCATTGTACTAAATGCTGCACTTGTGACCAGTTTTCTTGTACACACAAAGATGGATTGTGTGAATTGCTTGAAATAAAATAAAATATCAAATCCTGGCTTATATTTAAAGCCCATTGCAGTCAATTTGGTCAACTCATGGCTGCACAATGGCACAGCCTTTGGTGTAAATCTGGCCTCTTGCTGTGCTGCAGTTTAGCACCTGACAACACAGCTGTCCCATGTCCACTGAGGTCAGCAGCGGTGTTAACAGGGGGCAAAGATCACTGCACTCTGCAAATATTTCAGTTATTTAAGTCCAAAAGGTATGAAACTAAATAACGCCTGCAGGGGGGATTTTTCTCACAGTCTGCAAGTTTGCAAGATGACTGCAACTATTGTTGCTACATCTCAGTCGTCTCACCTGTCTCAATGGAGCCAATAAAGCCAATAACAAACCCAGCTGTGTGGTACAGAGGTAGGTTGAGGTAGATGACGTCATTGGGCATCACGCCATTTGAGGACAAAACAGCCAGAGCTGTTAGGAGGCGGTTCTGGTTCACCACAGCCGCCTTGGGGAGCCCTGAAACACAACAAGACACAAACAGATCATCGCACAATGCTGAAAAGCAAAAGCAAACAAACAAACAAAAACAGATGCAGCAGATGCAGTACCTGTGGTTCCAGAGGTGTAGATGTAAACACCAGGACTTTTGAAGGTGATGTGTGATCTGAGGGATCGAGGGAGGGGGGCGTCTGATGCTTTGTCCACTTTGTCAGACAAGCTCTGGATTCCAGTTGTGTCACAGTGTTTGGCCAACAAGAGGATGGTGACATCCTGCTCTATCAGTGAGGGCAGCACCTCCTCCACAGCTTCCTTTAGCTCTGCAAATACAGAACACCCATATTAGATACAAGATTTACATCGTTATATCAAGTATGGGAGTGAACCAAAACATGGCACTCTATGTAATGCATGTACTATAGGCTTTTTAAAGATTAAAACCACTTGAAAGCAAGCACACAGATGCATACCTGGAGCTGCTATCAGCACTTTTGCCTTGCAGCAGTTGAAGCAGTGCAGCAGAGACTTGGAGCGTATGTTGTAATTGAGAAGAGCCACGGGAGAGCCCAGTTTAGCCAGAGCCAGCCAGGTAAACATGAAGGCGGGTTCATTCCCCGTGAACAGTGCGACGGTGTCCCCAGCTTTGTACCCCGGCTGAGCCTGGAGCGCGTTGGCAATCTTGTTACTCCTCTTATCTGTGTCTGCGTATGTGAACTTTTCATTTTCAAACACAACGAAGAGCTTGTGTGGGTGCGCAGCGCACTGCTCCAAGAAACGGTCCAAAACAAAGAAGAGAGGTCTGCGTCTTCGCCTCGCTACAAACCTCACTAAAATCCGCACCAGGTCCCCAAAGTACAGAATATCCATCCAAACATAAGGGAAAAAAGTTTTGATTGCGAAGGGTATGATGAAAAGACTTCCCACTGCGACTGAAATTAAAAACACCTCCATCATCAACTGTCGTTTATAAGCCAGTAAAAGAAAAATATGTAGAGCCTTCTGCTGCAAAATGGGGAATGTTGCATGTAAGGATTTGGGCCAGTGGGGCGGGGCATTTCTCTAAAGTATGTGAACTTCATCAACAACAAAAAAGGTTAAACATTTGATCAATTTGTAATACTTATGGTTGGAAATAAAGTTTTACAGCAGTAAACAAACAAAAATGGGAAGTGTTTTCTTTATTTTTTTTTTTACTTTTGCTGAAAGAACTAATCAGGACTTTTAGAGAACAAAGTTAAAGAAAATATATCTTTAAGCTCATTCTGGCTCAGATCAGAAAAGGTTAAGCCTCTTGAGTTTATCAGATGTCAGCAATACTCTGGGGTCCAGGGTCAGCTGGTGCAGCAGGCTGCAAATACAAATGGAATTTCTCCACTTTGTAGCTGAGTCAATGGTCCCTGCCCTGTGTCCATATTATAAATCTGTGGGGGGATAACAGGGGCTGATAAGAAGAAAACAAAAAAGGTCTGCTCCACAAATCACTGTTTGTTTATTGGATTGTTCCCCCAGTCTTTGTTTAGTCCAACGTTTATTAGGCCTAAATGAAACCATCTGGACCAAGTCACTGTGCAACTCTAAGATTTGAGAACCACTGGTTTCATCTACAACATTATGTTGTGGATGAGCTCACATCATTGTTTATTACTTTTTTAATCCATTTTGAACAGTTAAAAAACACACTGGAACGAGAGCAGATGGTTGTATAAAGGTGTCAGCCAAAACAGATCATCCAAACAACCAAAAACAGTTCATCTAAAAAATAATAATAATAATAATAAACTGCAGCAGAGACGTGGGAGTTTACATACTTTACTGCAGCTGCCCACCTGGATATAAAGGTGTGAAATACCATAACCCTTCATG
>OOFC01018598.1:0-14038 GCA_900323345.1 Pseudochromis fuscus
TATTTTAAAACTGTTTTCATATATAAGGTGCACCACATTGTAAAGCGCATAGAATAGAAACTACTGTAGTGTCTGGGGTTGTGTTATCATCCATCTAGATGAAGCTGCACTAAAGTGAATGTCAACAAAACAGTCAGATAAGTCAGTCAGTCAAACTTTATTAATAGAAAACAAACCAACGTTCTGACAACTCCGTTCACTCCCAAAACAAGCTAGTACATTCACAATACGGTACTGTATGCACCGGTACCTCTTACCGGTATTTGCGCCGCCTTCGTTGAAAACAATGTATTTCCAACTCCATTTGTCACAGTTCAAAGCTACATGAACAGCTGTTTTATTTTTTTCTCCGAGGTACCGTCAGTGACGTAGTATTATCTTTTACCAACAGCAAGGTACAACAGGTAGTGCAACTTTTTATCACGTTTTTAGTGCATCACAAACGTGGAGGGAACTTTTCCCTGATTCAGTAAACACGTAAAAGAAACAGTGTGATACCGCTACGGTAAATCAAACAGTAGTGCAATCGCAATAGACTACGGTAGTTATAGTTAACCAATATTGATGCATATATAAGGCGCATCGGATTGTTAGGCGGACTGTCGATTTTTGAGAAAATTAAAGGGTTTTAGGTGCACCTTATAGTGCGGAAAATACGGTACACATCATCAACGTTTAAGTTATTTACACATTCAGTAATTACAAAGAAGCATAATCTGTAATCTGGAGCTGTGTAACTGTCTGGTTTCTTCACTTCACTCTCTACTAACTCCTGGAAAGAAAATGTTGCTCATTGGCTGCTGCTGTGCACCAGTGGACTGACAACTGTGTCCATGAAAACACAACAGCCACTTTAACACCATAGAGATACTTCAAAATATAAAGTTTACTTATTAACACACTGATGTAGACAACATAAAAATAACTAAATATTCATATAAACTCTACACCTTTACACAAGTCCACATTTTTTTAACATATGTTCTATGTTTCATAACACTTCCTAATTGCCGTGTTATTTGACATAACATTAATGAGATGGTGGACATGTACCTGAACAACATAAATCTCTCTGTAGGTCCTTAAACAAAGAAAATCCTCCTCACAGACACAGGAACTGCTCACCACACCACACCCTTCTCTTAGCAGGGTGTTGAAAGCAGGAACCACCGGCGCTTTTGGAGATGCACAGGAAAAAATACATCTTCCTTGCTGTTCGCAGTTGGTGGTACAGAGCATGTTGCTATAAATATAAATCAAGGCTTTTAACACCCTTAATAATCTGCCGAAAAAAGACACACACTATGACAACACAGTGATGTGTGGTGTGTAAATAATTAATGTAATAGACTCTACAAGTATGAATGTGAATCCGTTTTCCCTCCAAAATGCAGGTATAAGCTCTGTCTGTTCTCCCTGCACCGCTGAGACTGTATCTTCTGTCCTCAAACTCCCGTGTAACATCCCACATTTTAAATCCTCATGGGCTGTATCTATCACACACAGGAAATATACAATTTAGGGTAAACAGTTGTTCCACCAGCTGTCTCCGATTTTTCCACACACACTCACAATTAAGAGCACACGTGGACAGAAATGTGACCCTCTCTGTTAAGAATTGCTTGTGTAATGAGGAAGTCATGAATAATACAGTAACCGAGTAATAACCTAGTCATTATTAAGCACTAATGGCCATTAGGAGCTACTCTTAGTTCCAGTACTGCGTAATGCGGCTAATGCTGACCATAAAGGCTCATTAACAGAGAGCCGACGTCCTGACCTGCTTTCTTCTCTCATTACAATGAACCTTATTGTGTCCAATCCATTTTTTTTCCTCTTTTTTTTTTGGTCATGATTGATGGAGATTTATATCACTTATATTCACAGACAGTTATTTGACACTTCTGTTGCCAGATATGCAGTGATAAATGATGTGCATTCGCTGACTGTTTTTCTAATCATACTTTTTTGAATCTAACAAAATACACCGAGTGCATAAAGTGTGCACATATCCACCCAAAACACACACACACACAATGCTACGTGAGTTCTCAGTCACCGTGCTCTCTAAACAAAAAGCCATTGTTTGACATGTAGATCCTTTGATATTTAACATCAAGCAGACAGAATGAAAGCTGCTAACTTCAATAAATATCTTTTTTAACCACAGAAACACGACTGGGTCTTGGTATTTTTCAAGAGCTGTGTGGGATTGGGGAGTGACTACTGATGACAAATGTAGTTTCTGACCTTTCAGATTGATATGCGACTTCACAGCATTCAGGTCTGCTGCCATGGATACTAGGTATCGCATCTAAGCAGAGATCAATATAATTCAGTTTCCAGCACCAAGTCAGTCATTAATCTTAACATCAAACGTGTCGGTCCCTATACAGCCTCGGAGTGACATTATCCAATGAGGCATGGCCTAACGAACACAGATATAATGATAGAGCAGGCAGACATATTCCTCCCACCTTCTTAAGCGAGGTTTGTTTACATTACAGAGGCTGTGGAGGGAATCACAGTGGTTGAACATTTGCAGTTTTGAACTTGCATCTGTGGCGCAATTGCAAATTTTTGTTTGTGTGTGTATTTTTCTGACTGTCAAAGCCGGTACACAGCTATACTCCTTCCTAAACAACGATTCAGATTGAAAATGCGGTGTTGTTCTTTCATTCTTGGTGTGTTAGACATAGCAGATGCAATGTTTTTCAGACTTTTATTTACAAACCTAAAATGTTCCAGCAAATAATCAGGTTTAATGGACCATTCGCAGATCCCAGTGCGATAGCATGCGGATAAACAACACCGAAGTGAAATATAGCTTACACAAGAGTTAGACACAGAATAACATGCAGCTGATGTCTCGCTCTGCTAACTGCATTGTTGGATAACAAATTAGATGGAACAAATTAGAATATCATAATAAAACATTTAAAATTGGTTCGAGAAAAAGTGACAGTGCTGCCGAATAAAAGCACACAAAAATAGACGCAATCTTTATCTTGTTTGGTTTTACCGTGCACAATAGCCCTCCTCTGGGAGTTTACAACTTGTTGTGAGCCTCTGTAGTGTTGAAGTTTGCTTTACAGCTCATTGCAGCTTATACAGAGTACACATGCTCGCAGCGACACTGTATTACAGCTCACTGTACAAGTGAGAAATGAAAACACAGTTAAACTTTACCACCACCATTTTTGGCACCAGTGAAGCCCGAGATCTGTGTTGGTTTACCTGCTACTGTATCACAATCGGTGCATATAGACCACAGGGAAATTAACCCTTTAACACCTGAGCCTCCAAATTTCCACCTGGGCTTTTTATGCTTATTTTGATTTCAAATTCAAATTGAACATGCAAAATCTAACATTCATGTGCAGCTGCAGTGTTTTTGTTCACTGAAACTCTAAAATGAATTTCAGTTTTTCTTCTTTTTTTGCTTCACTGTTATTACACTCTTACAACATGTAGTAAATTGTAAAGGGGCTTTGTGGGCTTCTTGGAGAGGCGCAGGTGAAATTACCGTAATGACACCATATTGACTGTAAAGTGCAACGTCTCCACTCTCAGAAACCGTAATTTTTTGGATTGCCCAAACTGTGATATAATTACGGTAATCCCAATTCAATTGTGCAAAGGTGTCTCCGGTGACACATTCAGTTTTAAACACTTGCCACATGTGATGCATGTACCAGGGGATCAACATTTCATACCAATCAATATTCCTTTTTTAATAATTCATAGTTTGTGTGAAGCTTAGATGACACAGTTTACACATTTTTCCTCCAGTAAAACTGAATAATATAAATTATGGCTAAATTCTGACCTTGATCATAAGAGACAGCTGCTGACTGTCTCTGCAGGAGACACTCTACAACACAAAGAGTTGAGAGGACACTTTAATTCCCAATTCATATAAGAGGAGAACATAATATCTCCTTAATCACTTCCCGTCACTTAAGGATAAGACCAAAATAAATTAGTCTTTTAGTGCAGTCTCCAAACTGTTCCCTCAGTGAAGCAAACGTATAGTCTATGTTTTTTTTATATATATATTTACTCAGATTGCTTAGTTAAAGCCCTCTGAGGTCATGAGAGCATCTCACTCATGCTGTTCTATATTTGAGAGAGCTGTGTGAGCCCCTGCGCTCTTGGCATAGTTTTCTCCGCAAATGTAAACACCTGCATCACTGCTGTGCTCCCACTAATTAAAACTCTGTCTGTCTAATGAGAGCCGTGCCTGTCAGGCCCCTCCACACACTCAATAAATCACCGCTCCTCAGGCCCGCTTCATCCCACCGTACGGAGAGGGATGCGTGCGTCTTTCAGATATATGCAACACAGATACTCTCGTCTGCTCTCCTGTTTGTTCTCGGCATTCTCCAAGAGAATTCATTGTCTTCTCCGCTGAGTCATAACACGGCCAATGTGGAGTGGCAGCTCAAACTAAATCTTCTCTGATGGTGGCTGTGGTTACTAAGCACAATTTCCCCAGACCACAGACACAATGAGACAGCTCATGTAACCAAACGATATCAGTCCACTTAAAGGTACAGCATCCGAGATTTATGTAAAAGAGTTCCCCGGCCGTTTCATTGATCAGAGATGAACCTAAATCAGAGCAAAGGGATGGCCTCCGCCTCCTTTCTTAACAGCACTATATACAATCCCTGTTGAGCCACACTCAGGTGATCAATTCTCAGATGGATCAACGCTGAAGTAATTTACAGACCAGAGTGACCACAACAACAGAAATCCCTTTACATCAAAATGCAATCCAATACAGTGCTGCTGTAATAAATTTTACATTGTTCACAATTCAGACCGTTGCTAGCATGGTGTCCAAGAGCTGTGGATTCAACTTAATGGTCATTTTTAAAGCTGTAGATTGAGGTGGTGTTGGACACCATCTCAAAGTACAAATAGTTCAAATACTATCTGAAAACAGACACAAAATAAACATTAAATGAACACATAATGGCACAGGCGCATTACATTGGACAGGTATAGTATTTATGTACATTTTTTTTTATTATTTACCGTATTTTCCGGACTATAAGCCACTAATTTTTTCCGACGCCCTGCGGCCTAAACACCGGTGCGGTTCATGTATCAGCGGCACAAAGCTCGTTAGCTTTTTACAAGTTAGCAAGCTCCGTGCCGCCGATACATTTAGCCTCATCACATCAGACCCAGTCAGAGTGGACCACAGTAAGGATTTTGGATTATGTGGGTAACAATTTCTATAAATCATCAAGTTTTTCAGACAAGATTACAATAACAGTTACACCAAATACATGATTGAGGCAATAGCTTGCAAAATTATTGTTAATTTTGGACAATAACTTCTAAATTCAGTAAAGTTCTTTTGATGAATGAAGTTGAGTTGGAAATTTAAATCGTCACAGTTACTAAGAAATACGGCAAAGCCCTACTGAGAATTTTTTCAACCTTTTATTACAAGACACATTTGCCTCAAGATGAGATATACTCTATTAATTTGTTGGTGATAAATACAAAACCATATGGAGAAAAGGTACCATGTGAGTAGTTTGAAACCGGTTTACTGACTGGTTGTAGGAGACAGTGCTTAATGCCCACAGTCACAACACAATGAGGGATTGTATTTGTTCCCTTTACAGTGGAGAAGGTGCGAGTTGTGCCACAGTATCCAATTCTTCTTTGATGTTGGACAAAGCGACAAGTACTGCTCATTCTGAAAACAACAGCTGTACAGATTTGTCATATTCTGTGAGCACAAAACAACATACTCATGTATTATTTCACACACAGAGATACATCTTGCACAACATAGCTTCATGTGCATAAATGCAACAACTGAGACGGACAAGCAGCTGCAAGCGAGAAAGGAAAACACAGGAAGAGGAAAAGAATGACACTTTCATGTATATACTGAGCAGCAAGTGCACAAATATTTAAACCTTTCACAGTTTGGGAGCGGGAACCAAGAGAGGCACTGGCCCTTTTATGATTAGCTGCTTTTAACGCATTCACACCCACACGACCTGGCAATAATTAAAAACTAAAATTAGAGAGAGTGAAACAATTTAAATGGATGACTGTTGTTTGATCATGGGCTGTACATACTTAGAAAATAATTAACAAAATATTGTATTAGATGCTTTGGGAAATCTGGTAGAAAGCAAATAGTGGAGGACAAAGAACAGCATTGAAAACTATTTACACTCCTTTAATAAAATAAGAAACAGATTAACATTGTGTGGATTTGCAACTATATCTCTCCAAACGTTTGACAATATTCAGTATGGGGCTGTGAGATATGTTCAGGTGTCATTAGACCAACCCCAGCATCAGCATCACAAGTGGCAATAGGAGAAACAGTGTGAGAATTAAGGACATAATGAAGATCATCCAATACAACATGCACTGAAATCCTGTTGGGAGAGGCGAGAAACAAAAAGTTTTGGAGGGGCAATCAAGCAGAAAGCGAAAGAAACTAGAAATAACTGAAATAATCATGAGTCTAATGGGAGCACTCACAGTAATGTATGTGTGGATACGTCCTGAACCGACTATAGATCTCACACAGCTTGGCAAGAAGAACAAAAAGGAGGAGTTTACACTCACAGACCTATAAACAGCTGTGTTCAAATTCATGCAGGTGTTTCAACGTAGTCGGCAAACAAAATTGGTATTTCATTCATATTTCTAGATTTCAGCATTAAAATTCGCAAACAAGTCGGTGATGGATTATCGGTGTATACTGGGGAGATGCTGCCAGTTTTCTTAGCATCACAGTCGGCTGAAGACGTGAGACCTTTGAGAGTGCTAATATGCTCCGGTTCCTGCTCATCATTATCCAGCTTGAGGCACAGCCATTCAGAAAGCAGACCAGACATTTTAATAGAGCTACAGCAAGTACTATATAGAATTGAGTCATATGGATAGCAGTGCATATAGGAATCAAAGGACATTGAAGAATCTGACAAATGTGCAAAGGAAGTCATATAAATCACAGCACCGGTGAGTGAGGTGGAAATGAGGAGCACAGTTAACCACATGTTGAAAGGTGGCAGTGAGAAGAAGAAAGGACATCAAGGTTTCTGATCACAAAAAAAAAAAAAATCAAAGAAAATTAGGTATGATGAGAAGAGGATACAACCATATCGAGGCTGTGTTTTGGCAACACAGGATCAAATGATACATTATTTAAAATAGAAAATTACAATGCAGGAAGGTGTGAGTTTTGTGCTTGGTGAGAAACCTTAAAACATGTTATGCCTTATTGTCCAAAATATGAAGCTGAGAGATGGGAACTGATTCTGAACCTCAAAGAAAAATAACAAGCTTTGACTTATATGATCTTTTGCAAAGAGAAAACGTCTATTTTTGTCTCAGTACCTTAGAACCAATGTGACAAAGTAAAACTTTATACTTCTTCTCTGATCCATTATTAGAACTAGAGAGAGTGTAAACCTCGGTCAAGGCAAAATCCAGCATCTAGGTTTCCCACTGTCTTGCTGGGACCATATAGGAATTCTTTGGGAATATTTTTTCAGACAGGATTGCATGCTTTCATACCTAAAATGCATTAATTGGTTACTTGAGTAGTGCAGTATTATCTGGTACTACTAGATCCATTCAGCAGTTTTTTCTATAATAGACAGACAAACAATCAAACCAACAGAGATGTAGACATGAGCTGCTTCCAACTTACACTCAGAATTACAAAAAAAGTGAGAGATGGTTTGGAAAGTCTAAACAGGTAATGTTAGCTAACAGACCAAACATTAAATCACAATCACATGTGCCTGCAGTTTATCAGTAATTTTAGGCTACTTTAAAGCGATCAATCTGCTCAACCAGTGTTACTTACATTGGGATATTAGATAAAACCATCTATAGCAGAGGTGTCCAATCCTGGTGATCAGGATCATTATCAGGCTTCTGCAGAGCTTGATGATGAGCTGACCATTTTAATCAGGTGTGTTGGATGAGGTAAACATCTCAAACATGCAGGATAGAGGCCCTCGAGGACCAGGATTTGGGCACCCCTGATCTATAGTGTCACTTTACATGTTAATCTTCAGGTGCTGCTGTCATATTACTCAGATGTTTAAAATACACCTGAGGCCAAACTGTCTGTTGTCCACATAACAGAAGCTGTCAGTCAAGCTGTAAGGAGATTATGTGGGTGTGATTGTTTTGAAAGTAACGTGATAAAGTCAAGTTATAAAAGGGTTAGTACCTCAATTGCTTTTTCCTCCCCAAAACTGTCAAAAGTCAGTTCAACTACTACTTTCCTGCACTTGCTGCCTAATGCACTACATCCAGGTGCCATTCTGTGCTTCTCCCTGTGTTTTGTTTTTGCTTGTAACTGCCTGTACATGTCTAGGTTGTAGAGTTTGACAGCATGCTTGACCAAATGTCCTACTTAGATTCAGGTAAATAAAACTAATAATAATAACAAGTTCTGTTGGAGCCTGATATGTAATAACGACCCAAAATGTAACAACATCCTTAATTGTTATTAAAAAAAAATGTAATAAAACATGAAATGTAATAACTGGTTGATAATATAACAAAAGTGCTGAGCCTGAAGTGTAATAAGAAAAATATAATGAAACCCAAAATTTAAAAAGCTGTTATATTTTGGGCAAAGTTTTTACTTTTTGGGCTCAGCATCTTGTTACATTATTGACCAGATATTACATTTTGGGTTTTGTTACATTTAATTTTTTTTTTTTTTTATAACAATTTGGGTCATCGTTACATTTCAGATCATTGTTACATATTGGGCTCTAACAGTTTCCCTTTGTCTCATCATACTCACAACATAAAACTATCTGAAAACATAAAAACATACAGCTCATCAGTAGGCAACCTTCAACTGAGTGTTGCTTAAAAAACACACTTTAATGTCTTATCAACACACAAGAATTACACATCTATTACAACCAATACAACTGTCTGCACAGGCTTTGTAATGGCCAGCGTGTTGTGTATATAGCCGTCACCCAAGAGTATTTTCGTGCTTCAAGTGTATTTTCTTCTGTTTAACCCCAGTGATTGTGTCTTAGACTCTGAGTGCCGCCAAACCTGCACAGCAATGCCATGCCTGGACACATCCTGTGTAGATATTGACGAAAGACTGAAGCTCCCGCCGTGCCACTGATGTGCTCCTTTCACCGTACCGCCTGTGTAGACACGCTAAAGCATGAAGTGACTGCAACCCAGAAAGGGTGAATGAGCAATTACTGAGAAAATATGGCATATGGAGAGTGGAGAAAATGCCCGGCCAAGGACACGACTGGAACACGTTGCAAATTGAATCGTTAACTTTCAGAAAAACTCCATTATGAGCAAAAGTCCATGTTTTTTTGTGAGTGTCTGAGACATTTGCACTACAAATAATGGATAAATATGCAGATGTTTTCACCATCTTTCCCATGTGCACCTTTGCTTTGACACAAAAAAAACTTTACAGGTCATGAAGTAGAAACTCAATCCAGCAAAAGTGATCACTGACACACAAGCTAAAAAATCCTGTGATCAATAAAACAAATTGAGTGCACCTGTGGTTTCCACTTGCATTAACGTGATTAAAAAGTCTCTGTGATCTGTGAACGCTAAAACTCTGGCGATTTAATGGCCTGTGACTATCTGCGTGTCTGCATCATGACTCGACGTGGAAAACAACTGGCAGAGAAATTGAAAAATCTTTTTGTGAGCCTTTCCAAAGATGGAAAAGAATATGGGAAGATTGAAGAGGACAGGAAGACAGGAAGACGTCCTCCTGAAATGATGCCGCAGACAGTGTGCTACTTGCACAATACAGCTCTGAAAAACAGACGGGCAAGGTGCTTGAGACTTGGCACTGGGCTTATCAATGGATATTGGAGTTCCTGTGACAGCTCTGACAGTGCGGAGGACATTGCATAATGTGAGCCTCAATGGACAGCATCCAAAAACCAAAAAAAAAACTTGCTTGCTCTTCAGTAAAAGAATCACACGACTAAACTTTGCTGAGGAACATTAAAAGTAAGCTCGATGAATATTAGAAGCACATCTTTAGGTCAAATGTGACCAAGATAAGATGTGGTCCCTAATAAACAAGCTCCCTCCTCAGGGTCTGGGGGTAGCTGTACTGGGTCAGCGCTCTTCTGCCTGGGTATGGCTGCGATTCAGATATACCAAAAAACAACAACAAAAACACACAATCTCAATAATCAAAGTGAATGCTAATCAGGGTAAATAAAGAGAGTTCATCTGCTTAATAACCATAAATAGAAACTGACCTGCCTGACCTAACCCTGCTGTGCTGCTTCAGTACCTCCTGATTGGTAACCCCCTCTGTGCCTATTTATTTATTTATTTATTGACTTTTCCTAACCTGTCATCCACTATCTACAAACCTTACTTTCAACATCATTCTAACATACTACTACTCATTCTTATTTAGCTATTTTAATGTAATTATTATCATATTTATTATCACTAATATTCATGATAAGTGTTACAATATGGAACACATATATTCATGAAAATGTGTAAGGTGTGAAATCCCCATTGCATACTTTAAACTGCACTACAAACTACACAACACTCCCTCATACACATGATACACAATGACAGGCAGTACATAGTCATTCACATATTTTTACAATTTGATAACAAATATATAATAACCATGTCTGTGCTACTCTATGTTTGGCTAATCACATCATTTCAGGTTTAAGATAAGGCCTATTTTTATTATATGTTTTAATGTAACAGCCAATATTTGTGTCTTATTTAATAATGGTGAAGATTTCCAATATTTCTTTACAAAAGATCCAAATACTCTAATGAAGTTTTACTTTTATAACTGGAAAAGCAACACTGAAAAACAGCAACAGATGCTGGTTTCAATTTTAAGGTCAGATTAAAAATATATAATTGTCATTGTTACCTCAGTTCAACTCCATACGAGAAAGTAAAACAATCTTCAAACATCATTAGGCCAAGATTTTACTATTTTAAAGGAATTACGAATACATAATTAGCATGTAAGTAATTAACAATACCCGATAAAAACATTGATCCAAGTCAGTTCTAACTTATAGATGCACTGACATGTGTGGACTGGAGTTTCAGGATCACAGGAACATTAAGTCATGACAATGGTAAACAGTTAGTAAAATATATCACCTCTGAAGTATATTAACTCACAACCCTGCCATGTGCTCAGCAGATATTTCTCCGACCTCTTGTTTGAATATGCTCCTTTATTGGTTATCTCAATAACTATGTGTCACTTCATATGATGTCAATTTTGCAGTCAAAACCTATTTGGACAGTGTTTGCTATTATATTATGCACTGACTCAACACTCTGTGTCAGGAAAACATTTATTTATTTCAGGCTGACTTTCATATCACCAATTACTTTTTGTTTCAGGGATTTATTTAGAAATTAATAGGAAAACACATCATCCAGACGGTCGCACTGTACAATGCATTTTATGTTTGGATGAAAATTACAAAAGGAGATCTTCATCAATGGATTGAAACTGTACTAACATAGTATCAAAGCAACACCATAAACACACAGAGTTCCAAAAAATCTGCAGGTAAAGCTGCGTGTCACATCACCCAGCCTTATACCAAAAACACAGGATGACAAGATGACTCCCAGTCTCCAGAAACTTGGCAAAAGAGGAATATTCCAGCATGATAATGATCCAAAGCACGCTGCCAAAATCAAACAAGAAAAAAGTGGAAACTACGACCCTGCCAGCTACGTCGCTTGACTTGAATCCAATAGAGCACCTTTGGAGTATTGCAAAGAGAAAGTTAGGGCTACACAACCCCTCCAGCAAAGGGGTATGGAAAAAAAACTCTTTCTGAAAATTGGCAAAACTTCTTTCCAGGAATTTGATAAATACTGGTACCTTGTGTGCCGAGGAGGACTAAGTCTGTCATCAAAAAAAAAAAAAAAAAGGTGTACATAAAAAGTATTAAAAAAATAAGAGACTGGAATCTCAGTAATACAAGGAGTCCTGAGTTTTGTTGCATCAAGTTCCTGCTGTGGGACCTTTAGAGAAAGTAATGCAGTCACCAGAAGGTGACACAATGTTGACATTTAAGTGATATTGCACAGAGATGTACTTACTGGGGTTGTATACTGTGGCAGTGCATTATGCAGCAACACTAAAGAGGATTTACTGAAAAACTCCAACTGATTGTAAAAGTCACCTGAGTTAATTCGATGGGAGCAGCAGAGAAACTCTGAGCATCTGAACATCTTGTCAACTCTCTGTGACATGACAGCACAGCTGGTAGGGACCAAAAAGCTAAAAGGAGCTAATAGCATATTGAATCAGCTGATGAGGATTTATAATATAAAAACCAGGGAAGCATTTAGTATCTATCAGGTTTGCTTGTTGCATCTCTGATATAAATGCACTGAATCGCTTTTTGAAGAGAAAGTGCAGCTTCACCTGAGATACAAAGACTGTGAACTTGACTCTATCATGTTTAAACCACTTACAGCAGAACCCAGACAGCTCTGACTCTCCAGCTTTAAAAATACAATTTTACCATAATATACCATATGTGTACAGAAAAAACTAATTAACCTGTGCTACGTTCAATAACAACAATATATTGAGACAGTAGCAAATCCTGTGGTGCTCTACTACAAATAGCATCTACACAACCCAGTGATACTGGTGACCCGACTCGAGCTTTTTCAGTATTATTTCTAACTTCATGTGCAATATACTTTTTTATACCATTGCTTTATAATACCAACAACATTGCAAGTGGAGCCATATCAAACAGCTTTATGAAGATGAAGAAATCACTGTGGACTATGAATTTATCTTGAAGATTAATAATCTATCTATCTACCTCATTATATGCTGTTTCCTCCTACTCTCTCTAGAAATGGTAATGAAGAAGCAGTGCACTGTAATGGAAAACAGCAACAAAAAAAATCTAAAAAAGAAACACCATTAAAATCAATCAAGCTGTGTGAGTGGTGTGTGGGATGAAAAAGTGTTGGGTCAACATGCACAACTAAGTTCGTCTCAATAGTCTTATAAATATTAAACCTTCTTTGTCTATCAGTCCAACTTCTCTGAAAGGTAAACAGAAGTACAACAGCATTTTATTAAACTGGGAATTATAAGCTACTGATGCTGTTCAACTCACAAAACGACACATGTTAACTAACCTGAAACTGTTTTAGTCATGGGGCAGCACAGTGGTGCAGTGGTTAGCACTTGTGCCTCACAGCAAGAAGGTTCAGGGTTTGAATCTCGGCTCGGGCCTTTCTGTGTGGAGTTTGCATGTTCTCCCTGTGGGTTTTCTCCAGTTTCCTCCCACAGTCCCACAGGAAGCCTGTTTCCACCAGTGAAAAAAAATATAAAGAAAGTCAAAATTATGAGATAAAAAGTTATTAGAGTCTGTGAACGCTTCGCTGGTTGAGCTACCGTATTTTCCGCACTATAAGCTCCACCTAAAAGCTTTTAATTTTCTCAAAAACCAACAGTGCGCTTTATAATCGGATGCGCCTTATATATGGATCGATACTGGTTAATTATGGCTACCACAGTCAGGGGGCGTATATTGTGATTGCACTAACATTTGATTTACCGTAGCGGTATCAGACTGTTTCTTTTACGTGTTTACTGAATCAGGGAAAGTTCCCTCCACGTTTGTGATGCACTAACTACGTGATAAAAAGTTGTACTACCTGTTGTACCTTGCTGTTGGTAAAAGATAATACTACGTCATTGACGTTACCTCGGGGAAAAAAAATAAAACAGCTGTTCATGTAGCTTTGAACTGTGACAAATGGAGTTGGAAATACATTGTTTTCAACGAAGGCGGCGCAAATACCGGTAAGAGCTACCGGTGCATACGGTACCATATTGTGAATGTACTAGCTTGTTTTGGAGTGAACGGAGTTGTCAGAACGTTGGTTTGTTTTCTATTAATAAAGTTTCACTGACTGACTTATCTGACTGTTTTGTTGACATTCACTTTAGCGCAGCTTCATCTAGATG
>OOFC01018600.1:0-61449 GCA_900323345.1 Pseudochromis fuscus
ACTGACAGGAGTAGAAGAGTAAAGTAATGAAAATACCGTTTTGGCTCTGGATCCCAGTATAGACTTTTAAAACCAGGACAGCACTTGTATGCACATGATCAGCTTCTCCATTTAAACATTATTACAACAAGGCTGCGCTTCGCTGTCATATGCGACAGGGAAGCAGATTGTAATTCCCCAAAACTGAATAAATACCGCACGTAGCGATGCAACACTGCTTTGTTAATTCAATCATGTTGTAACTAGAAGATCCGCTGAAAAAATCATTTTTTCATGGACTGATAGTAACAGGATAACAGTAGTTTGTTAACAGCGGCTAGCTTGCTAGCGGCCGGTTGTTGAGAACCGGCTCCCTCTGCAGCGACGTACTGACGTTTTACGTGATGCGGCCCCAACCTGGCCTCCTGCCAATGGAAAATCAAACCAGTTCATAGGAGGACCGGCTTCTGAACCTATTTAGCCCTGGCTCGAGCCCTGGCCCGGAACTGGCCCTGGAACCCGTTTGATGGAAAGGGGGTATTGGTCAGGATCCACAATTAATTCCGTCTATGATTGACGTAGTGATAACAGATTTAATTCTTCAACTCTCACTCTGTCATGACAATATACATCTTGATTTTTTTTTTCTTTTCAGATGGACTTGCGCAATATTCCTGAAGAGGTTGTGAAGGAAACATTGGAGTACAAATGTCTGCAGTCCCAGTTCTCTCTGCTTTACAATGAGTCTCTTGGGGTCAAAACCCAGTTGGATGAGGCCCGGGCTCTACTGCTCACTGCGAAGAACGCCCATTTACGGCAGATCGAGCACATGGAGGTAAGACTCTGAGAGGATTTGTTGGGGAATTGTGTAAAGATGAAGAAGGTTTAAGACTCCTGGCATGTTAGTTGTAGTGTTGTTATGGCAGTCTTTTTGTTTACAGGTACATTTTTCGACTACTGGCTCAATAATGCCTTTCTGTTTTCAACCATTCAGAGTGATGAGCTGTCCCTTCAGAAGAAGCTGCGCACTGAGGTCATCCAGCTGGAGGATACTCTGGCACAGGTGCGCAAGGAATACGAGATGCTGCGGATCGAGTTCGAGCAGAACCTGGCAGCCAACGAGCAAGCAGGTACACGCAGCCTTACATCAGCCATGACGTCCATGCAGAGGGGAACAGGCAATAGTGCATACCTGCTAACTCAGTATTTGTAATAAGCTTGATGCACTTCTTTTTCCTGTACGCTTCTACACATCAGTAGAAACTAATTTTTCTTTGTAAATTAAAATACTTTGAACGGAGCTTTTCTTATAATCTTGTTGCACTACGATAACAGTGCATATTATATAATTTGTTCTGTGATGTACCTTCTCGGCTTCATGGGATTGATCTCATCATTTACAGCTAGATTATGCACTTCTGTAATGTTGAATGACTCAAAACCAAACTGCACGTTGACTGTGCACATCTGGCTTTCATCCTTCGTCTCTGCTCGCTCAGGACCAATCAACAGGGAGATGCGACACCTAATCAGCAGCCTTCAAAACCACAATCTGCAGTTGAAAGGTGATGTGCAGCGCTACAAGAGGAAGCTGCGGGAAACACAGATGGAGATCAATAAGGTAAATGACGTGATTCAATGACAAATGATGAGTGTAATTGAGATTGCTCTTCTAAATAATGCTGCTTGTTGCTGGTAATAATTCTCAGAAAATTTGTTGTTTATTATCGACAGTTGCGTTGTCAAAGTGGCGACACGGGGGTTCTGATTCTTGAGGAGACGACGAGTGACAGCATCGATGTGAAAAAAGAGGATGATGAAGACCAGGAGGATGAGGAGGAGAGGAGGAAGGAACTGGAGAGACAGCGAGCCCGGGAAAGAGAGAGGGAGAGGGAAGCAGAGCGCGAGCGAGAGAGGGAGCGCGAGAGAGAGAGGCAGCGCAGCGATGAGCTGAAGAGGAAGGACTCGGACACACTGAAGATGCTCAGAGTAGAACTCAAGTACATACACCTTCTATTTAACTCCATTTTCATTTTTAATCAAATGTTTGGTTGTGTTTTGCACATGTGCATTAAGGTAGTGTTTGTTCATGATGGATATGTTGGAGGCCAAAATATCCATTATGGTAAAACAAAGTAGAAAGTCGCACACAGTGCACTGGTTGATTACAAACTATACAGAAGCCTGGCATCACCACCAGTCAGTTACTGTACTGTTGTGTGTATGATCAGAACATGTAACTAAAACACATAATGTGACTGCTTTCAATGTAATCTCTTTATCTTCTCTAACTCATCAGGAAAGCCCAGGAGTCCCAGAAAGAGATGAAGCTCCTGTTGGACATGTACAAGTCGGCTCCAAAGGAGCAAAGAGACAAAGTGCAGCTTATGGCGGCTGAGCGCAAATCTAAAGCTGAGGTTTGGTTCTTTTGTTTTCAGTCATACTTCAACGCAACACAATGCTTTGTCAGCAGCTGATAGTTAAATGGTCCATCTTTTGTCTCGGTCAAGGTGGACGAATTGAGGATGCGAGTGCGAGAGCTGGAAGAGAGGGAGAGGAAGGAGAGCAAGAAGTTGGCTGATGAAGACGCCCTCAGGAAGATACGGGTGGCAGAAGAGACTATTGAGCATCTGCAGAAGAAACTTGCTGCCACTAAGCAGGTATCTGTGTGTGGGTGTACTCATAAACATATCACAGCACAGGAGAGGTTGTAGTAGTGTCATCCGAACACAAGTGGTCAGCAGTAGGGTTTAAATACAGCTGTCCCCTTCTGATCTGATCACCGAAGGCCCATTTTAAAATCAAGTGTTTCTTCCACTCCAACAAAAGAAAAGGCTACAAGTTCCCCACATTATTGTTTTCTTTTACTTTACTACACTGTGTAACCATCAAGATAAATTTACAAATGCATAGTTTTTACAAATAAAGCTGCTTTGTACTTTGTAAAAGAAATTTACAGCAGCAAGAAATGACATGTGAGCTGTTATATTTAAACCTGTGGGACGCCACCGGAGAGATTATGACAAACAGCCAGCTGTGTGAAGAATGGAGTAGTGCAATGAGTATCACATTTGCCTATGTAAGAAGTTCTGATGTTGGGCAAGAAATAGAGGAATTGAAAGCTGAGGCTGGGGTCTGCATCTAATCAGCTGAGTGTGTTAGCTTGCTGGTAGGATTTTGAGGTTTCATTAGCCACATTCAGATTACTTTTGTCATTGCAGCTTTTTTCCAATGACTTAATTTGTTTTTGTTTATCTCTGTTGAAAATGGGTTTTTTTGTTTGTTTTTGTTACACACCTACTGACTCCTGGAAGCTTTTACAGCAGCAGTGTTGATGAAACAGGTGAAAAAGAAAACAAATTACTCATTTAGTTTTCAGCCTACAAAGGGAACTTAATCACATGATTTTTTCATCTTTTAACATACTTACTTGAAGCCTTGTTGTTATTTAATTAATGTCTGGCAGTGAGCTATTTAAAAACACACAGTGTTACAGTTCTTCTGGTGAATTACTGGTTAATCGCAAACACTTGTATTGTGCCTAAAAACATGTCTCGCTTAAATACCACTGTCTGTTGTATGTATGAGTGAGTCACTTTCAAAAGCAGCGAGGATTTTGTTATCTTGCAAAAAGGATTTTACACTCTCATCTGGGGAAAAAATCAGAACTCAGAAGATGAGAACAAATCTTTTTGGGTGGGGGCAAATCTTTTCGAGCCAACCTGATAAATTCTCAGCGTGCAGAGAGCTCAGATCTGATCTCACTCACTTGGCTGTGGCGTCTTGTAAATGTAGAAACACAAGGAATTTCATTAGTAAGAAAATTTGGGGAATAGGAGAGCAGACGCTCATGAGATGGAAAACGTAAAACCATTATCTGTCCCGGGTCAAATGCTGTTTAACTAATGTTGTAAATTTAAGACTTGAGTTGCACAAATGAGGGACACACCCACATTAGATTATGTGATACTGTCTTGTCACAATAATATTCATTCTGCTGTTGACTTTAGTGATATCAGCCTGAGAGGGTTATTAGTGAATGTGAGTTACATTATCTTCCTCCATGTCAACCAGGGAGCCGTGAGCTTTTACTCATTTAGTTCGGGTTGCAACAGATGTTCAGATCTGATTGTCTGTAGCTCCTCATGCTTGGGAGGTCTTGCAGAACATAATTAACAGAAGGTAAAAACACTGTCTGGTCTGATAATGATTCATCCTGCTATTTACATTTGCCTTTATATCTGATAAAGCTAAAGCACAGCAACTAAACTGCAGCACAGTCAGATGTGTTTGATTAGTTCCCTGCAGTCTCTGGCTGCCAGAATTATTTACAGATTGCCAGATCTGTCTAATAAACAAGCTACTTGTGAGTTCATCTGACTTTTGTTTACGAGCCCTGATTGGGTCGTAAATGAGCAGCTTGAGTTAAAATGTATATTTGCAGCTAAGAAGATTTTTTTAGTGGTATGTAGAACAGAAAACAAACCAGGTGTTTTGGCACGTAGAGGACCACAGTCATAATAATTAATAGGGTTGAGAAACATTTGTTTTTAATACTTGGATCAAAATTATTTTTTTATTTTTTATTATTATTATTATTATTATTAATAATTGTTACTTTGTTAAAAAAGAGCAACACAAATTTATCTCTTTTACGCCACTGTTCTGTGTGTCAGACTATTACCGTTTTTTGTGTCTCCTTTAATGTTTGTGGTGTAATTTTAGAAAAATTCAGAAAATTTTTGAATCTGTAAATAAGGGAGGAAACAGTCTGCATGTACTGCAATTTTAACTTCATAGACATTGTTAAGTTTTACTTATTTGTAGTTGTGACTACAGAGGAAGAAACATAACACTGTTGGGAGAATGTAACTGAACTGGAACCTCTCAAACTGCATATCCCTCAGTTATTTGATCAACTACAAATACTGGACTCGGGGCCCCCACCTGTTTTTGTAAACTGGAGTCCAGAACATGATCACTTGTTTTTAATCATCGACATGTGTCTTTTTGAGGAGGAAGAAGCTTTGCTGAGTGAGATGGACGTGACGGGCCAGGCCTTTGAAGACATGCAGGAGCAGAACAGCCGGCTGCTGCAGCAGCTACGGGAGAAGGACGATGCCAATTTCAAGCTGATGAGTGAGCGAATCAAATCCAACCAGATCTACAAGCTGCTGAAGGAAGAGAAGGAAGAGCTGGCCGACCAAGTTCTTACATTCAAAACCCAGGTGAGGTGTGGTTTCTTCATCTGAAAATACAGCACTGATGGTGGTGAGGTTTTTTTTTGCGTGTGTGTCAGTGCAGTGAAGCACCAGCTGGTTACTGTTGCTGCCTCTTCCAGGTGGATGCCCAGCTGCTAGTTGTGCAGAAACTGGAAGAAAAAGAGGGAGTTCTCCAGAGCACACTGGCTGCTCTGGAGAAGGAGCTGGCTGTCAGAACACAGGCGCTAGAACTCAACAAGAGGAAGGTGAGAAGAGCCATCAATCACACTGCCATCTCTTACACCTCAGACTCGCTAATCACTGACAATTTAAATGCTGCCAGATGCCTGTGGTTCTAAACAGAAACACAGAGCAGCGCTATGAGAACATCTGCAAAACAGCATGTGTCCTTATCATCACTTTGGTGTATGAGGTGCTTGTGAAAAGTTCTAATAGCGAAGATTTATGAGGTCACTGCCCCAAGACATTGCAGTAACAAGCTACCATTGGTAACCAGTTGAACCGTATTTGTTCCACTACACAGACGTGTGGGACATGTTTCTGGTTAATTACTGCAGATGTGTGGAGGAGTGCACTGAGCCACAGGTAATGAGGCCATTGTGGCATGAGTGGATATATATACTACTTGATTTCTTTTTTTTTTTTAATGTTTTCACAATTAGGAAAAATCACAACAATAGAACTAAATTATAAGAGAGAGACAAAAAGGTTGATTACTAATTTGAAACTGAGATGTAAATAGACACACACACACACTCTGCAGTAAAATAAATCAAATCACAAAGAATAGACTCCTAATGGCATGTTACCCACAGTACCACCTCCACATTACAGCTCGGGAATCTCATCATTAGAGTTAAAAAAAAAATAAAAAATTTATTGAGTGTGCCTGTTTCCTTCCTCACTGCAGGCGGTGGAGGCTGCACAGCTGGCAGAGGACCTGAAGGTGCAGCTGGAGCACACACAGGCCAAGCTTAAAGAGATCCAGGTCTCTGTGGCTGAGAACCGCACCGCCCGGGAGAGGGAGAGCAGCAACCTGAAACGAGCACAGGTATGTTGTATATTAGTGTTAATGATACCACCCCTAAACCGACTCGAGGAAACCCTGAAGTTCTGATTGTAGACTGTATATAGAATGACTCAAGCTAATGTGAAGTCACCGGTTGGTTGTGGACTTATTTTGAAGCCAGAAGTTTGGGTTTTGAACGTCACCATGTTGGTTCTTTGGAGCCAGAAGTGATCATATTTGAGTAGTGTCCTCATCCTCCTCGCTCCTCCCTTCATATCCAATGTGTATGAGACTCAATGGCGAGCATCATCGGAGATCAGACCTGTCAATCAAACTAACCACGCCCCTAAATCTTCCTCTTTTTGAAGCCTAATGTGTACTTGACTTGTGGGGAAAAATGTATTGTCTGAGTATTTCATGAAAACGACTATTTTCAGCACAGCTTTTTGGAGACAGCATCTAGTGGCTGTTGGGGGTATTACACCTTTTTGCACTTATGCATTGGCCTCGTTTTTGAGACCCGGCTGCTTCACCATTTCTATATACAGTCTAATGGATTATGACTTTAGGTTTATGTTAAAAAAAAAAAAAGCGCTCACAGCTCTGTCCTTGGTGCCGTCTAGGAGGATCTTTCCAGGCTGAGAAGGAAGCTGGAGAAACAGAAGAAGGTGGAGGTGTACTCTGATGCAGATGAGATCCTGCAGGAGGAGATCAATCAGTACAAGGTGAGAACATTGTTTATGTGCAGAGAAATTTATGGCTTTAATTAAAGTGTTAGTGACGAGGGTATTACAAAAAAAAAACAGTAACTACTTCCAGACACAGGCTAAAGTACACAGAACTGTAACAGAGCATGAAGTGAACCTCCTCAGAAATCCAACATCTTACATGCTACACCCTCAGGTGTTAGTTTTGTGACCATAGAGTGATTAGAGGTAATAACGGGGATAACGACATGTGATTTATCTGCCTGCAGGCCAAGCTGCGTTGCCCGTGCTGCAACACCCGAGACAAGGAGACGGTGCTCACCAAGTGTTTCCACGTTTTCTGCTACGAATGTCTGAAGATGCGTTACGACACCCGACAGAGGAAGTGCCCCAAGTGCAACTGTGCCTTCGGAGCCAACGACTTTCACCGCATCTACATCACCTAAATCACGTAGTAACAGAGGAGCGACAAGAGAAAATAGTAGACACAGAACCAAAGGAGAGAAATGAATAGAAGAAAGACAAAGGAACTGAAGATTTATTCAAAGAGGCAGACATTTTGGGGATATCGGTGTGTATGCCTGTTTTAATCTCTTTGGAAGGACTCGTTTTACCACGTCATTGCCATTTTGGTGAATAATTTGGTGACCAAACAGATAGTGACACATCTGACTGAGAGTGTTGTGCTGTAGTTAATAAACACAGTTTTTTGTGCAGTAAAGTGATATTCTTACATGTTCAGCTGCTCTGCACTGTTTCCCTGTCTTTGCTGTTCTTGTCAATGTTGAAAACCTCTTTTAACAAACCAGGCCTACACTTTTAAAGGTTTTTTTTTTATGTTTTGAGAAACTTGCAGTGAGCTGTGGTTGATCATCTTGAAGTGTTTCTTTTTACTGTTTTGTCCTGCTGCTTTTGGAGATCCCATGAAACCATTGGAGCGTACAAACTTTAAACTTCAAAATTAAAAGAAGACATCCTTTGCAGAGTTGAGGATTGCATGTTTTAAAACTAAATATGTTTCTAATATATAAAGCACAACAGCCAGAATTGTCTTACGTCTTTGGTTACGCTATAGTATTAACAATGCCTGAGAGACGTCAGCTAGTTTGGCCCCTGCTCAGCACATACAGGAGTGTTTGGATCACCTTGGGCAAAGTCCTCTGTGTGTGTTCATCCTGTTGCCATGGTTCCCGTTGGAGAGTTTGACACAACATCTGCAGCTTATAGTGCCTCATTACTGATGAAATCACTCCAGTGGAAAGTCAGCTCATATGGGTGTCCTTAGTGGGCTGTGCTGCTCCAGGTCCTCTCAGACCGCTTTCCTAAAGGTTAGTCGTGACAGTCGAGTACAAAAACATCTGTGTAACAACATGCTTCTTACCTAATTGAGCCAATGAAACCCTTTTTTTTTCCCCCTGTGATGTGATGATGTGAACTATTTACTGCGAGGTTGGTTAACGTCTGTTTGACGTTAGCTCTTGTGGGAATGGCAGTTCACACCATGTAACACATAAAAAAAGTTCCAGGCAGCAGAGAAGGAGACGAGTGAATATGTGAGAAAAAAAGGTTTATTAGGCATTTGGGAGCAGTTGTCCTCCCTGAGAGTTGGCAATAATGTGATAGGTAATAATAATAACAGGGAAGTGTCTGTCATAAATGCATGAGCAGATTTCACTTTGTGTGTGTGTTTGTTTGCCACAGAGCACAGATGTTGTAGTAACGCATGGTCTTCATTAATACATGAGACAACACTGTGACAGGATAGTTCTCCAAGCGTGCGTCCACTGGCTTTGTTTTTGCATATTTGTGCAGCAGCAGCAGGCAACACCCAGCCCCAGACATTAATAACACCACTGCTTTAAATGTGCAATACCAAAATGATCACAGTTGTTTTGTTTGTTATCTGTGGGCATTCAAGTTGACACAGATAAAGGTTATCTCACTTCAGTTTTCAGCAGTTTCCCCCAAAGGCTTAAAAAATGCAGATAGTTTTTCTAGGGACTGTCATCTGTTTTTGCCTGGGTTGCTGTTCCTCTCTCTGTGTATGGGACCCATGCTCATGCCAGAGATTTGTGTTTTTTGGCATGGAGCTGGGAATGACGTCGACAGGCGTGGTAATAACAATGAGAACACTATTAGGTCCAGACTACACGGGTCTCTGGTGAAAAAATGTGGAGGGGAGGGGGTAAGAAAAAAAAACCTGCAGGGTGTGGCAATAAAATATGAAATATATGTATTGAAACTTTCATACCTGAGGTGGGTTAATTGAAACTTTCACTCGGGCTGAAACAAATGAAACCGCACACTGGTCGTGGAGTTTCCTGTGAGTCGGGGAGTGCGCACAGAGAATCCGAGCAGTACAGTACATAGGAAATGACTCATAGGAGTTGAACTGTTAGCGTGGGTGTGTGCGCTATTAAAACAAGGCGCAGACTCCTCCGTATGACTCACTCTGATGCTCGCTTTTCCATGCTGAAAACCAGCACGGATTGTTAATCAGATGAACTTTCGGGAATTGTGTAGCAGACAGCGAGCAGCTTTTCACCCGCAGACATCATGGCTTCAAACGCTCTTTGCGCGCTGTGCGGACTTATTATAGCGGCCGTGACCAGTCTCCATGGTGTGAGCGCACAGAAAAGTAAGTAAAATAAGTTTTTTTTAACAAAAACAACTTTTATGTGTAATGAATAATTTAAGGGGAAATTGGGGTTTTCTTCAGCAATGGTGCTTTTCTGTCTTGTTTCTGAGTTTGGATCATGAAGCCAGTGTTGTCTTGTTTTCTGTGAACATGGATGGGACTCTGGTGGTCTGGTCTCCCTATAATGGAGTCAGATAGTGGGTCTTGCTTACAGAGCCGCTTCCTTTACCAGCTGCATTTCTCACCGGTTCCGCATTCCGATCGCCTTATTTCACCCCATCCATCCGTGCGCCTCGGTGAGAGGGACAGGCCACATGGAAAGAGTGCACCGCCTGTGTCCATTTTGCACAAAGACACATTTTCAGTCTTTCCCTAAAACATAAAAAAACAGAGAGCTTGTGACTTTGTTTCCACAGCCCTCTGTGGAGCTTGGACTACATCCCAGTGGAGAACACCAGCCTCAGATTGCACCAGGAACATAAAATCTCGAATAATTAAAGGGGCTTTGGGGCCATTTCCTCAGACATTAAAGTTACCAAATGCATCTTTAACGAAGTAAACTCCAAAACGTGTTTGATCTTGATTCTATCTGCATTAAACTCCTTCTACATCTGGACATCAGCTGTTGATCCACCCACCCCCCTTCCTGGTTCATGACAAAATACAGCACCCCCACACCCCAAAACACCCTTTGTCAGAGTAGGTGCTGAAACTTGCCAAGGTCTCCTGGACAGGGACATAAAAAATGTCTCTGAACTTCTTCTTACTTCCTAGAGAGTGCACCCCAGGAGCACCTGTGGCAGGCAGGAAGACCATAATGAATGTCTAACAAGATGCAGGAAGCCTTTCCAAGTGAAGCTATTGCCCAACACAATAATTTCTTTGTGTCTTAGTTCAGCTCAGAAACATGGTTGAAATGTTGCCTTAAGTTTCCTCTGCAGTTTCAGGTTGTGTGACTGTGGGTTTGGTTAGAGGTCACCCAGCAGTCAAGGTTCAGTTCCTCCCATTTACTCTGTGCCTGAAGCTGAAGTCCAGCTGGATGACGTGGGGCTGAAATCACCAGGAGAAATGATTACACAGACTGTGACACATTTTTACTGTGACCATTGCAATGAAATGAGTCAGTCCAGCTCTGCAGGCAGGCTGTGGAGGATGAAGAGTCTCTGAGGGCCTGAGCATGTGGCTGTAATATAACCAAAGAGTTAGAGGTCAAAATGCCTCAAACATGACTTTCGGAGCAGGTGGCTTTTGGCTGCAGCTGGTTTAATAATGACCTGTAATGAGGAAGTCATACACTGTAAACTCATGTAGGCAATGATTTGAGGTTTAAATTTAACCCTGGATTCCTTCTGGTTGTGCATAGTGAGGCAAACCAAGGTAATCTAAAGTATCTCCAGAGTAAGATTCAGTTTCTGTCAGTGAAACATCTGCAGAAAGATCCGACTATTTAGTACATTTGCATCAAGTTGTAAAATTTACAAGCAACAGATGTAATTAAACAGGACAATTAAAACTTAAGCAGCTCTTAAAAACCCAGATATCTTTAACAGGCTTCCAGTTTGTAACAGACTTTCAATTGAATAGTTGTAAAAGAAATGAGATAAACAGATGACATCACAATGACATCAACAGGGTTATTTACAACAAATTGGTTTCACAATTTATGTTTCAAGGGCTGAGAAATAGTGGACTATCCCACGAGGTTGATTCATAGAAAACAACTGTTTTCACATGTGGTGAAGTCTTTGTCATGCAGTCATTTGAAGCTCCTTAAAAAGGAAAATTAATAAATATTTCACAGGGATTAGAGTAACAAAGGTGAATACAGGTTTTCCTAAGAAATAAATAATCTCATGTTTCCCTAAAAACCATTGGATTCAATTATTAAACTGTAAAATTAGCTCCACCTTGACCTGCCACAGACATAAAATGTTATTTACAGTATTACTAGTTAAGTATTAGTTTGAATGCAGGGATTTTACTTGTGATGAACAGATTTTACAAAGTAAAGTAAAAGATCTCAGTCCCTCATCCACCACTGCATGTCACTGCTGTGCAGCTCTACTCACAGTGAGATGCAAATGTCTACAGGTTTTCTACACATCATGTTCAGTTTCATTTTTCATTAAAGAGCCACAGATTATGTTGCTGTAGCTGTAACGTTGTTCCTACATATCCTGGAAAACCTGGAATTGTTCAAACCCATTTCCAGTCCTGGGAAAATCCTGTAAATGAGAGAAACAAGTAAAATGTCCTGAAAACCACTGACTTGTCCTGAAAAATTATTTTGGCGTTGTTGTCTTCTGCTAAATGCAAACTGTGAGATTTCTACATTTTTTTATGACGTACTGTACAGACAACCCCATTACATTTTATGTCATACTATCATATAATATACACACTATACTTTTGTAATGACATACTATACTATGATAGTTTTTATGGCAGACAATCATGGCATTTTGTGTCATACTACACCATGTCCCTTTTCTTGCACACACCTGCCAAATTTTAAATTACATTTTATACAATAAGGTTTTTTTAAGGTATAGTTTGTCATAAATACATTTTACAGTAAAGTATGCCATATAAAAATATCAGCTATAGTATGCAATAAGAAATATTCCATAGTGTATTATGCCATACAACTACTATAGCATATTATATTATTAAAACTATCATAATAAATAAAAAATAACTGCATCACACCAGCCTTATGTCACAGAAAAAAAAGTGAACCCAGATAGTTTCACCTTATTTACTTGGCTGTATTTTCTGTCAGTTTGATGCCACAATATTGTTCACCTGGTGTTGTTGTCATTGAAGCAGCTTCCCACACAGTCATTTACTCAGTTTGACGTCAGACTCCCCTCTGTTAGTTTTGGTATTACTTTCAGTGGTAATCAAAACGACCAGTCTGAACATCAAAGTTACCTCTAAAGATGACACAGTTTCATCTCTGTGTAATTTCTTGTTTTACTTGCAAACACGTAAAGAAATTGTCACTGCCAGTCCACCTGTGACTCTAAGGAAGTAGATTATCACTTCACCAAAACATCCACAGGTTCATGCATGACCTTGGAGCATTAGTGCATATGTGGCTCTTAACCGAAACCAGCAGAGAAAACCACACACTCTTAAAATACTCAAACAGTCTCCACACTCAGGCTGTTAGTGTTAACTGTCGCACATCTTCAGGCGAGTGTATCCTCATCATCTCATAAGCGCACAGCTTTAATTGTTCAGCTGTCTGGCTGCCACAAAAAGAGATGAAGATTTTCATTGTCTCGGCAGACGCAGGATATTTTCTCTCCAAGCTAAACCACCAACGTCTTCTTGTGTTTATTCTCTGGAAGTTGTGCTCAGCAGAGAGAAAATTCAACGGAAGCCATCTCTGTGAAAACACATCCTGCTCTTCAGTCATGGCGTCTGCCTGTTCGTGCACCCAAAGTCAAACTAAATGTTGCATCAACAGCTTCCCCCACAGGAATTTCCCACTTTCAATTTAGAAGAAGAAGAAACTGTTTGATTTGAGTTTTATTTTATTTTATAACTTTTGTAGTCTGGTTCTAAAACATATGCAAACCGTTCCTAAACTTCCAGTGTTTAATATGTGATTTGATGTGTGTACTGAATGAAAATATAAAACAGCATAACAACTAAAACAATGTTTTTCTGTGTGCAGGTCAATGTGGTCGCACAGAGTTTTGGAACACAGATTTGGATATTTGTGTGCCCTGTACATCATGCAAGAAGTACCCCAAGACCCCGTCATGCAACACATGTAAGATGCACACATCGCATCACACTGACTAATGCCAAAAAGCTCTTGTGGTTTCATGTAAATTAATTTCAGTTTGATCTTCTCACGTGTTACGCTTTCATTTGTTCAGCTGAATTTCCCTTCACAAAAAATAAATGTCTAAACTAACATGGTAGTCAGAAATTAAATTCTCAATTTGTACAATTCAAACCCAAATTTAAACAGTTGTCATTAAAGAGAGTAAGACATGAGAGGCACAGACTTTCAGCTACAATTATAAAATGTACTGGTGTCCCTCCTCTCAGTGTTGCAGTGAAAGTTTTGCTTCATTGTGATGTATTATTTAATAGGTATATCTGTGGAGGAGACGTCTGACGTGTGGAAACTGGCAGCTATCACCAGTTTCTCGGTGCTCGCCGTCGTGCTGGTTGGCGCCGCGCTGATCATCGGGGTCATGGTGCATCGACGCAAGTCACACAAACGGCCTCTACGTGGTAAGACTCAGAGAGGAAGGATACCTCAAGTACTTATGAGTAAAAATACTCAATTTTATCTATATGCGTGGTGTTTTACATACTTTTGCTTGTGAGGTACAGATTTTTGACAGTGTGTGTGAGGTGGCAGCAACATTTCAAAGTGTGGTTTCTGGAGTAAAAACAATGTTTGTGGTGTGTTGAAGATTAACAGGAAGGATTTAAAAGTGACACAGACTACTTTGGAGTTTGGTAATCCTCTAAAATATGTGAAGTGTCTCTGGTGTAAAGCAGTTCTTGGTAAACACGAGCACACTGTGTGCCGTTCACTAGTGTTATGAGGATCCTGCAGCTGTGTGCTAACTGAGAGGCAACGGGACCTTTTTCACAGAAGCCATTCAAACATGTCACAGTGGGAAAAGCACAGGTGTACCCATTTCAATTATTAATGGCTGAATTTTATTTAGCTGAGTTGTCAGGATATTGGTACTGTGCATATGAATAACTGAGCCATGGGTAATGTCTTTCCCATTATGACAAATGTTTAGAAAAGCCACCACTTTGCTGGGATGGGAAGAAATACTAATATTGTTGATTTCTTGATTCATTACAGAACCCATTGAAGAAACTGCGGGACCACTTTATCAAGCTTAAACAGTTCAGTAAGTATCACTTTTCCCTTTGTTCACCAATACACAAATTTGAATGAAAATCAATTAATGCTATAAACCTATGATGGATTTTCTGCTATTGCAACAAGTAACACTTCAAGTATTGAGTCAAAACTACATACATGTGGTTTTTGAGATGCATCAGACAATCACTACAAATCCAGATGAACAAAAAACACAAATTTACATATATCAGGCACACAAACAAGCATTACACACACACGGGGGGAGGGCGGGCTCGGACCATGACTGACATTAATCAGATCATATTTAAGTGATGTGCAATACAGTCTTTTAATACCGTATTTTCCGGACTATAAGCCGCTACTTTTTTCTCTGACGCTTTGAACCCTGCGGCTTAAACACCGGTGTGGCACGAAGCTCGTTAGCTTTTTACAAGCTAGCAAGCTCCGTGCCGCCGATACATTTAGCTTCATCACATCAGACCTGGTCAGAGTGGACCACATGAAACTGTAGGAATAAATTCAATAGCGGCTTATGGACAGGTGCGCTCAATAGTCCGGAAAATACGGTAATTTATTCTAGTATTGATTATGATTTTATCATCTGGCTGCTGTGCTTCATTCATCATATGTCTGTATGTTTTTATGTTTGTTCCATAACATTCAATGAGTGCAAATCAAATTTGAATTGTATATAGTTTAACATTAACTGTCTAAACTGTCATGGCCTCCACAGCCTCATAATCCTCTGGAAACAGATGTGACGGCACCACAGAGCGACTGGTTAAGAGCCAGGCAGAGGGACCTCTGGACGATGAACTGTACGCTCTGACTGCAGGGTGTACCACGACCAGCGTTTTAATTTATTAGACTGTTCGACGAATAGATCAGTTCTCATGCTCAGTGCAGGTCCGGTGATGGCTTGCAAAGAGCACCTCACACCTCTGTAGTAATAGTAACAGCATTATACTAGTGGTATCATCTTTAGAATTTCTGTGCCTTTATGTTCCACAATAATTGACATTTTGATCTGGAAAACCTTGATGGGTTTTTTTGAGATGTTTAAAAACAACCACAGTCCTGTATTGTATTGTGGTGTTTTTTTTTTACAGCAGGACTCCAGTGAATGTAACACAGCTCCGGCCTCCAGCTGGGCTGCAGTTTGATCCCCTGCTATTCAAGCGGGGGTGGGGGGTGAGACGGGGTCAATCTGCTGATCATTTACCACAACAGCCTCTGAAAGATAAATAACATGTGAGTAAGACATACTGTTCGGCACATTAAGGCCATTTGAATGTAGCTACTTTTAGATGAAATGTATTCTAGCCTTTGTCCCTGCCAGTACCTCCATGTACCTGATCTGTTAGTAGCCTGATGCAGTGATAGAAGCTGTTGATGGAGGGAGCAGACTGTACTCGTGCACTGTTACTGGCTCTCCTGACACCAACACAGACCCTGTATTGCAGGTCATTACAATACTGTCTTGTCTGTTCTTTAATGTTACTAAGTTTTAGGAGAATTTTTTATTTAGAGTTTTGTCTATTCCAACCCCTTGAATTCACATCACTGTCCCCGGTGCTTGTAGGACAGGATGCTTGAAACACTAGACACACAATCCCAAACTGCTAACATGTGGGAATGCTGCGAGGAATGCACAGCAGTGGAGAAAATTACCTGACAGTGTTTCAGGTGGAGCTTCACAATCACGGCAAACTCTGACCTCTGAAATCTTTTCAGATCTGCAAACAGCCACGAAAAAAAAAAAGATGTTTTGCAATCGTGAAGTCTGTTTGTAATTTTCTTGCCACTGAAACCAGCAAGAACCATGGTGGACAGGGTTGTTGTTTTCCACTTTTACACAGTGTTAAATATTTTTATCAAACCATCACACACACGTGGTTATTGAGGGTTCTTGTTTTGTTTCACCGACAATGTTTCAGGTCATGTTTTGGATCTGTCTGCTTGTGGGTAAACTGTTTGCCCTCTGGCAACAAAATCGGGGAATCGCGTCACATACACTTTTTTTTTTTCTTTTTAAAAAGATGTTTATATTATTTATTTTTAGGTATCTTGCAGTGTTGCAATGCATCAACTGTGAGGGACAAGCACATTGTTTTTAAAGGGACTCCTGTGAAGATAACTTCCATCAGGCCAGCCGTCAACGTTACTGAGCAATAACTAACATTTCCTGCTTATTTTTCTACCCTTTTATTCCTTCTTGTATATACTGTACAAGCACTGGCTTCTTTTACTTAATGCAATCTTATAAACTGCTTTATGTACCAAATGTATTTTCACAATAAAACCGACAACTTCTATTAATACTGCAAGTGTGCTTCATCTGCTAACTACACAAACTGATCCACTGTGAGTGTGTCTCAATAGAAAAAGATCAATTGCTCAGTTGGAGGAATATGGACAAGAAACAAACACACTGTATTTTCCAAGTCTTTTAATTAATTTCACCTAGTTTTTAAATATGTTTTCTTATGTTCTAAGCTAAGTTCTAACAAAGAAGTAAAAATCTACGCTTCAGAGTGACAAAATAGTTATATAAATATGAATAAATACTAGGCAGATATTTTTGAGTACTGAAAATGCAACAAATCAGAACGTGTGGTATATGCTTTTTTTATTACACAATAGCTAATCTAGCAGTTTTCTCCTGCTGAAGAAAATCCTGCAGTAAATGTACAGAGATCCAACCAACATTTCCATTCTAATATATTTACATGGCTCTGAGATTAAACACAAGCCACAATACCAGGCTGTGAGAGTGATCAATGACAGAGGAGTGCGAATGTAAAGTGAAGAAGAACAAGAACGTTGTACAAAAATAAGTCAGTTTACAATTTCAACTCAAATGTGCATGTGTTGTTTTACATTTTACATGCTACCATGGCATCCGAAAAACACGTTACAGTGAGGTCATCTAAATCATTACGATTAATACTCGGAGGATTTTTAAACCATGTAACAAAATGGCGAGTTAACGGCGAGTTAAGTGTCAGTATACTGAACGTGATGCCACTTTACTCAATACAATGGTGGGACAAATGAGATGTACTCAAGTTCATGCAAATGAAATGATACGTGGAGCATATTGCTTAAAAATATTACAACCCGCAAACTAGCTGAGGTGAATTATCGAGCAGCCGTGTCGACACCCCAACAACAACAGACTGAATTATTATAGACTTTATATCCTCCTCAGGCTACAAGTGTCACCTGTATGTGTGCAAATAGAAATCTAAAAGGAAAAAAAACAAAAAAAACGCAGAGAAACAACCATGTTGTGGAGGAAACGGCCTCTGCAAACTTCAAAATAAAAGCTTGAAACTGATCCCTTCTATCTGAGTTTATGTGATTACAGTGTATTCTCTACAATTAAGCTGCATGAGGCATTATGTAGCAGTTGTTAGGTAGGCAGGGCTTTCGAGGTATTTCATACTTCTGACCAGTGCCGAACATATTCAAACACAAAATGCAATGTATAAGGCATAAAAAAATAGTTTTTGATTGTTATAAAAACAAAGGCCATGTGTCCACTTTTGCTAGACTTCTGATTCGGGGAAAAAAAAAACAACAACAGGCACATTAGACAACTTGGCAAAAAAAAAAAAAAAAACAACCAACCAAAAAACAAAAACCCCACAATCAATAATTGCACATATAAAAAAAAAAGTGGTTATTGAATTTGTACAAAGAGGATGACTCTTGGTTTGTCCTTGTAAATAAAGCTCTGTTAAGTTTCTATGAACACTTGTGCTTAGTGGAAATGAGGCATTTGGGCCACATATGTTATATATACACACTATCATCTCATGGGTTCTAGTCTTTTATGAACTGCTGTAAGACATTTTTTAAAAAAAAGGTTATAAACTAAAAATCAAGGGTTTACAGTATGTTCAGTGAGAGGTTTGTTCACATTTAACTGCTACAATCGACTTACATTTTAGGCACTGGCGCTCCAACAGAACTGATGCTTCTCAGAGGTTCAGGTGTATTACAGCATGCACTGCGAATGGAGCTGCAACTCAATGTTGGAGTGACTGTCACATGAGCCAAATTAAGAAGTGTTGAAATGGCACAAGTAAAAAAAACAAAAAAACAAAAAACTGATTATCTACAATGTTTCACACATCAGGTCTGTTCCTTTTAAAGGTTTTTACCCTGAGTGCTGTGAATAACACCATCATCCTTGGCTCATTCATTCCTGCCTGTTGTAACTGAGAACCAATGAATCGACTGATGAGAAGTTCCTTAAAGGCTACATGAGTTTTAGAAGACGCATTTTTACAACATTCATAGAAAGTCTTTCTAATAAAATATGCACATAAAATAACAGGAATAAATTAATAAATACATCCATTTTTTAGCATACAATGTCACTCAATTTGAACTTGAATATTATTAGCAGTACAACTATTTACTTGATAATATGATTTCAGTAAATCACTTATGCCACTTCGGACACACCCAGAGGTATTTGACTTAAAAATAATAACAGGCTTGCCCTAATGTGAAATCCCAAAGGAAGGTGAGCAGTCCCTCAACACTGACGGCAGAGCTAACAAAAGGATTCAGAGATAAATATAGTTTGTATATTTTGTTTCCTAAGGAACTGACAGAGGCACTGAACACATTTATACATAGCAAGAGATAGAACAGTACTGTTTTACAAAAACATGTTCTCATCGTTCACGTTCTTACATCAACCTGGGCTGCACGTCTCTGTTCACTTTGGTTGGTTGGTTTGTCATTGAGGAATAAGCAGGGACTAATGTTTTCATCGCCCGCCATGTTTTTCTCGGATCCTGTGAATTCTTGGAAAACATTCAGGCCTTATTACTAAAAGCTGACCGATAAACCCTCTGGAGACTTTTCAATGATCTCGCCATCTGTTGTGGAGGTAAGAGTGGAAGTCAGTAATGAAATGTGCATCTCTTCAAAAAGGAGCTTTTGTCCAAGGAGCACTTTCTGAAAAAAAATAAACAAAAAAACCTGTTTTACAATTATTGATAGAAGGATAAATAACAGAACCATATGTCCTCTTCTCCCCTACTCTCTGAAGAACTGTTTCAAAGGAAAGACCCCATGTCCAGGTCCATAAACGTGTTAGCATCCATGCTGAAGGAGGAGTCGTAGGTCTGGGTGTTCTGGTGCATCTTCTGATGATGCCTCAGGTTGGACTTGCTAGAAAAGCTCTTGTCGCACAGCAGGCAGGCGAAGGGCTTCTCTTTGGTGTGGATCCTTCGGTGGCAGATGAGCTGAGTGGACACACGGAAAGCCTTTCCACACTCCAGGCACTGGTAGCGCTTGGGCTCCGTATGAATGCGTCGGTGGTTCTTGAGAGCCATCAGGTTGGTGAACTCTTTCTGGCAGACGGAGCAGAAGAAGGAGCCCGTCTTGTGGCTGTTCTTGTGGTTGAGGAGGGAGCCGGCGTGGCGATACGTGCGGCCGCAGTGCTCGCAGACGTGGCCCTTTTCCTCTGTGACAGAACCGTCATTACTCTTCTGTGAATCAGCGATGCTTTGTGGAATATGGGACAAAGGTGGTGGAACTTGCATCTCGTCCATCCCCATAGCCTGATTGATTCCTGAGTCCCAGCAGAGGTTGTTATCTATGGGTTCGGCCACACTTTGTTGATAGGGACCCTGAGCCACGTGGTGCGTGTCATGGTGCTCCTGGTAGCTGGCCGTGTTGGGAAAGCTCTGCTGGCAGAGGCTGCAGACCACAGCCCGGTCCTTGGCGTGCACCTCCATGTGACTCTGCAGGTGTGTGACCAGACAAAAGGTCTTGCCGCACTCAGGGCAGCAGTGGCGCCTCATCTGAGAGTGTATCTGCAGAGTGAGGGCGTCGGGAAACGTCTGGAGACACAAGGTACAGTGGTGAAGGCTTTCGGAGTGTGTCTTTTTGTGGTTGAGGAGGGAGCCGGCGTGGCGGTAGGAGCGCCCACACAGGTCACACCTGCAGCAGGGATATGTTCATATTTAACAGCTAATAAGACACTAAAGCCCGAATCATTTAAAACAACTGTAAATGATTTACAGAAGTGTGCAGAACATTTTAGAGTTGAAAAATATGTCAGGCATTTCTGTCCTGCAGCTTCTGGTCACTTATAAGCCAACATAAAACTGCAGATATAGCTGCGGTCAGCTAATATGGTACGACAAATTATATTTATACAAAAACATTCAAAATGAAGGTGATGCAGCTTTGTTAGCAATTTAAATAATTATAAAAAAAGACCACATTGATGACCAATAGACAGAACAAGACTTGAACTCTCAGTTCTCAATAAGACAGTAACTCACATGAAGCACTTGTCCCCCCTCTCTGACTGCTGGGCTCCCGGTCGGGTGATGTTCTCCTGACCTCTGCGGCACCGGTGCCTCTTCAAGCCAGACCTGCCCTGGAAGCTCTTTCCACACGCAGAGCAGCTGAAGTGACTCACCACCCGACTGTGGACTCTCTGGTGGTTGTGTAGGATGCTGGCGAGGCGGAAGGCCTTTCCACATGTCAGACACACGTACTTCTTCTTCTGCGTGTGGATGCGAGTGTGATTGCGTAAAGCCATGGGGTTGGTGAAGGGCTTAGAACAGAATGTGCAGCTGAAGTGTCCGGTCTTGTGGGTATTTTTGTGGTTCAGCAGTGAACCTGCGTGGCGGTAGGTGCGATTACAGATGTTGCATGTGAACGGCCGCTCCTCTTTTTTTGATGATGTATTTGATTGTGTATCCCTGCTGCCTGAAGGTTCCTCACAGGTGTGGGCTGCCAGTTGGTCAACAGAGAGAAAGGCCTGCTTACATTCCTTACACTTAAAGGCTCGAGACTTTAGGCCCCTCCTGCCTACAGCCCCGTCCTTCCTGAGGTCTGCACAGACATGAGCTAAAAGCTGCTTCTTTCCTCTAAAGCCTTTTCCACAGTTTTGGCAGGAGTGTCTTTTATATGCAAAGTGGGTACGCAAGTGGTTCTTCATTGCTAGCTGATTGGAGTAAGTGTTGTTACAAACAGAACAGTAATATTCACCTGTTTTATGAGAGTTTCTGTGGTTAACCAAACTTCCTGCATGGCGATAAGTACGCCCACACTGGTCACAGGCAAAAGGTCGCTGTTCGTCTGTGTCCTCGGATTTCACCGACATCTGCAGTTTTGTTTGTCCTGCCTTTCTTTCAGGCAGTTGTCTGCAGCGCCGAGCAGGGGTAAAAGCCTGACTGGCATTTGAAGTTACGGACTGCATTCCTCCCTCTGACCTGCTCCCATTCATCTGCATGAGGGCCTGAATCTGGCTGTTGAGTTCCTGGATTTTAGCTTGGTTCTCTTTGTGCCTCCTCAGGTGGTTCAATAGCTGCTTCTGAATTTTGAAGGCTTTCCCACACTCATGACAAGTGTGCCTGTCGGAGGAGACAAAGCATAAAGGTAAATTTGTGTTTGCAAAACAGGGAACAGCAAATGAAGTTTAAAAAAAACAAACCAAAACAAAAACAGGCAAATAAATATATGAATAATCTGCAGTCTTACTGGAACTCACCTCTTAACATCAAAGTGAGATCTCTGGTGGTTTTTAAGGGCCAACAGGTTGTAGAAACGTTTCTGGCAGACAAGACATCTGAATACACCTGTTTTGTGGGACTTCTTATGGTTAAGGAGGGATCCAGCGTGCCTGTATGACCGTCCACACTGATCACATTTGTATTGACGATCTCCAGTATGAACAGCTTCTTTGATAAGAGTTGTGTCTTCATGCTGAGTGACACAGTTTTCTTTCACTTCCTCTTTACTGTGCATCAACTCATCTTTCTGAGCTGCTGTGCAGCCATGATTTTCAAGGTGATGGTAGCTGTTGCAGAAGATGCCACAGCTGCCACAGATGATATTCTGTGTTTCCTCCTTGCTTTCAGAAACATCATCGTTGGGATGTAAATGTTCAACGTCATCTACTTGGTCTGCACTGTGTAGAAGCTGATGAGTAATTAAGTCCTGCCGATTGGCAAAGCTTTCTCCACATGTGCTACAAATCATCATCTCTCCTGGCTCGTCGTCTTTCACTTCTTCATGAGACGACATGGAAGAAGGCCCTGAGCTTGCAGGAGTACCATGAGACTGCGTGTGCCCTCTCAGATGGCTCCTGAGAGCCCTCATACTGGTGTAGCTGTTGCCACATATAGAGCACTGATAAAGGTCTCCATCATCATCATCTTCCTCATTACCGTTCTCATCTTCTTCATCACCATTCAACTGATCACTGCTCACATTTTCATGGAAATTATGTTCAAAGTAACTTTGGTCTTGGCCACCATTCAGACCATGGAACTCTACATTACTTTCTGCATTTCCAACGGCACAGTGACCATTACTATCTTGGAAGTCTAAACTACTGTCATAGTCACCACTAGTAGTGTCATGCTGCTGCTGTAGCAGTGGGCAACTGTGAGACTTAATCCCTGCGATATCTGCAAATGTCTCACCACAGTCCGCACACATGTGCCTCTGCATCAGGTGTTCATTGTGAGGTAGATGAACAGCTATATCCTGGGGAAAGTCCTGATTAAACTGCTCGTTGTACAAGGCTCCATTGCTGTGGTCAGCTCCATTCTCCTGATCCATAGCGAGCACAGGGTGGCCACTGTCCTCCTGCTCATCTGGGGAGGAGAAGCAGCCCTGCTGGTTTTCCAGAGTCAGAGGCTCTGAGGAGAGCCAGTCTCCCTCAGCACTGAGGTTAAAAGATGACGACTGAGCTTTGTGGAGACGAAGATGACTTTTGAGGGCAGCCAGGTGAGGATAATTTTTTCTGCAAAGAGAACACTGGTAAATCCCAACCTGATGTGACCTTTTGTGGTTGATGAGACTTCCTGAGTGTCGATAGCTTTTGCCACAAATTTGACACTTGAAAGGACGCTCATCAGAGTCTGCAGTTAGAGTCTCTTCAGCTTCAGTTGGATTGCCAGTGTTCTGTGTGGGCATCAGGGTTGGACTGAGAGTGTTTGTGTCCATGATTGGGGGTTCTCCCTGAGTGCTATTGAAAGATGGGGTTTGATTATTAGAGCAGTCTGAGTACACATGGCCATTACTTCTAATCTTCTCCTGTGGCTGATCAAAGCCCCCATGATTATCTAGTGATGACAGTGGAGGAATACTGTTTATGGGAGATACATAAAAATTTGATTCAGGTGAGGAAATACTGTTGTCATAGGATACATTGTGGTTCTCTGACAAAGCATCTTGAAGTCCAAATGATAGAGATGAAGAGTTGTGCATTTGGATGTGTTCCTGGAACTCTTCATCATTGGGGTAAAGTACCTGACACAAATGGCAAAAATTTACTGGCGCATCCTGGCTCTGAGGTGAAAACTCCAATGGTGCGCCTGTGAATGATCCACCTGGTGAACTGAGGTCTGCCTCACCTCTTGCCTTGTGAGTTCTCTGGTGGCTGTAGAGGGCAGCCATGTTATTGAACAGTTTGAAACACACTGTGCATTCAAACATTCCCACTTGGTGAGTCTTTTTATGATTGGTCAGGCTTCGATGGTGTATGTATGATTTGTCACATAAATCACATCTAAATGGTCTATCTACGGTCTCATCAGAGGTCTCAGATTGTGCATTAAAAAAAACCTCTGTCTTGTCCTCAGATGGGCTACTTTCTGTAGGTATCCCAACACTGGCTGAGTGGTCAAGATTATGCGAGTGATCAGTTTCAAATTCATGCTGATTTTCATCTGTAGAATATTCCATGTCCACCTTCCTGTACGACTGCTCCTTTGCTCGCCTGGCAAGATGAACCCTCTCATGTGTAGCCAGTTGCGTTGCCAGACGAAAAGCTTTTCCACATTCTGCACAGGAGTACTTTTTTTGTGAAGTATGGCTCCGGAGATGACTCTTCAAGGCCAAAGCATTGGAGTTTTCTTTACCACATATGTTACACTGAAAAGAACCCACTTCATGAGTCTTTTTATGGTTAGCTAGACTACCAGCATGCCTATAACAACGTCCGCATTCATCACATTTAAATTTGCGTTCTTCCTCTTGCTGAAGGTGACCATCCATGTGCTCCAGCAGACTGGGCATATTGGGACATACCATGCCACATTGTTTGCAAGGAAAACCCGTAGTTCTGCCAGGCTCTTGCAGTGCCATTCCAATATAATGACCGAATAGGGTGATGCAGACACAAAGTGTGTGAATATGCTGGACAGAAATACATTAGATGCCTTTCTTGTACCAGGCAGTTCTTTAAAATAAGGTCCAAGGAATGTCCACTGAGGTAACCCCACAAAAGATGTTGAGAATCGGTTCCACACAGTTAGAAGAGTGACTTGATGCTGTTAAAATCAGGAAATTTGAGCTGTTAAGAAATAGAACAGATCTCAGTTAGAACTGCAGTGAGTAAATGATACAATATTTAAATGACACAGTCATATATACATTTTAGGATACCAAGTACTCCCTAAAGATAAGGTTAGATAAATGAAGCCCTTTTAAAAACGTAAAATAAACTTAAAATAAATACATAAATAGCGAGTTACAGCACACTCGTGTCAGCTCTGAAGCATCAGTGAACGGCTAATATTTCTGTTGATCCCGGTATTAACTAAACTATTTTCAATAAACAGAAATCGTAATTTAGTTTCAATGAGTTTCTGGTAACCACCAACAAGGACGGACATTTTAAACGGAAGGTAGCTGGCTAGAATCGCTACAACAGTCTGATATGATGTTTTGCTCCATCGTTGCACCAACAGGCTAACCCAACTAGCTATGTCAATAAACCGGGAGAGCAGCGCCTCTCAGTTCAAATGAGTTATCACTGCAAATGCTTATAGACCTCGACACCAAAAACTAAAACACATTGAACATACGTGTCCTCATTGAGTTTTTAGACAGAGCGAACAAGTTAGCAGTTAATTCTGAGAAAGCAAACAGAGCTAACGTTAGCGAGCTACCAGCTAGCATAACGGTGGCTAGCTAAACAAACATTGCACCAAAAAGCCGATAAGTCGTTAAAAATGCGCAATCACAGCGTCAAGAAAGTGCGTAAAATTCAATACCTGAAGCAATACTGATTCAGCGCAAGCCCCGAAGATATATCTTCACTCATTATTTTAAAAACGTTATTTTTATGTAAAGGGCAACCCCCTTTTTTCCAATTGTCTTTTTTTCTTCCATCCCCATTTCCACATTGCTCTTGTTGCTAGGAAACAGGAAATGTGCAGCAGTGAAATACTTCCCTCTTAGACGGAACTAGATGCTAAAGGTTTAAAGGCTAACTTTTTTAAAGCTTACAACGTTAAAAACTGTGGCGAGCTGACTGTAAATGTAATTTTAGAGCAAACATTAAAGCGCCTATCACCTTCCCGTAGGTTCGTGTTTTCACTAAACACTCAAAGTAACTTACATTAGCTGCTTCTGACAGTTAAGTTAGCTGCAGTTGCTAGCTCCGCCATTGAGTTAAGAACGTTTTAAATGATCTGCGCTTAAGTTTGGCCATAGCCTACTAACATTATTTATATTACTATACTTTGCCAGGGGCCTTTCTGATACCTTTATTGTGTAATTTTTACCATTAAAAGGGGTAATTGTTACACACTTGGCTTGCAGAGAGCTGTCGTCATCATGGTCCTAGAGCCGTCCCCCTGCCCGCAGCCAGTCAACAGCAATCACCGTGTCTCACAGTAAATGCAGCCGTGTTCCGAGGCATTATCGACCAACAATTAATGTTCTGATTGCGGTAAGAACGACTTTTGTTTATCTACTCCACACCAGATGTAAAGACTCCTAATATTAGCAAAGTCCATCCCGCACATTTACGGCCATGGTGATGATGGCACTGTCGAGTGAATCGGTGCAGCCGGTCCTAAAGCCAGCCATTTTGAGTTAGTAAAAATGTTTAGCAATCAAGCTAGCAAAAAAGGTATACGTACATATTGTGTGCGGTGGTTTACCACATTGACTCGGGATTCTTGATCTCTCTCTCCGGTGGTGCACATGTCAGTCATTCATGCGCTGTGATCTCTGACATTGCGCCGCCAACTTCCCCTGGCATCAAAGCGGTTAGCTTATTGTCCCTGAGGTCCTAATGCCAGCCATTTTGTGATTAATGCACACCCACATATTTCTGCTATTATGTGACTGTTCTGTACTGATTTATTTATTTTTATTCTGATCCCTATTAAGCCACTTTCACTGTTTTGCTCTCCAAAGCCATATATCTGTCATAGGACTCTGAGTGTCTTGTCTGTGGAACAATAATCTCTTGTTCTGATGCTGTTAATGTTATTTACATAGTTATTACAAAGTTGTCTTTTTGATATCATTTCAGATATTTAAAGATGGCCTCTCCGCAGCCTGGCAGCCCACCTCTTGCAGAGCAGTACACTCCTCCTGCACAGGATGAAGAGAGTCAGCAAGAGGAAGATGTGGTGAGGGATCAGCCTGCAAAAAAGCGTGGCAGAGGCAGGCCTCCGAAAGCCAAACCCCTCTTCAAATGCTCGACCTGCACAGAGGCTTTCAAGAGTCTGTCAGCTCTGCGGAGCCACAAGCTTTCAGCACATGTAAAGGAGCGTCAGCAGCAACACGCTTGTCCTGAGTGTAATAAAACGTTCTCGAGTAAGGCTCAACTCTCAAAGCATGAGCGCACTCACTCGGCCCAGCGACCCTTTCAGTGTCCTGACTGTCACAAGGCGTACAAGACACCCACAGAGCTCCGCAATCATAGCCGCTCTCACACTGGAGAGAAACCATTTGTATGCACAGAGTGTGGTAAGGCCTTCATGCAAGCTATATGCCTAAGGATCCATATGACACAGCACAGCGGAGAGCGCCCTTACTCCTGCCGCCAGTGCTCTAAGAGCTACCCCACGCTGTCCAAACTGAAGGTGCACATGCGTTCTCACACTGGAGAGAAGCCATATTTCTGTGGCGAGTGCGGCAAAAGTTTTGCTGATCCCTCGGTCTTCCGAAAACACAGAAGGAACCACCAGGGCCATCGGCCATATGCCTGTGATGAGTGCGGAAAAACGTACACTGAGCTGAAGGACCTGAAAAACCATGAGCGCTCCCACACTGGAGAAAAGCCATACCTGTGCTCAGACTGTGGCAAGGCCTTCTCCCGCTCCTCCTCCCTGGCCTGCCATCAACGGATTCACTCCCAGAATAAACCTTATCAGTGCGAGCAGTGTGGTAAAGGCTTCACTCAGCTGTCCTCTTACCAGTCTCATCTCCGCACTCACTCTGGTGAGAAGCCGTTTCTTTGCCCACAGTGTGGTAAGATGTTCTCCGACCCCTCCAGTTTCCGTCGCCACCAGCGAGCCCACTTGGGTTTCAAACCATATCCCTGTGATAAGTGCTCCAAAAGGTTCCGGCAGCCAGCTGATCTGGCCGTGCACGAGCGGGTTCACTCTGGAGAGCGGCCTTACAAATGCCAGAGCTGTGACAAGGCCTTTGTAGCATCCTGGGATCTGCGGCGCCACATGCTTGTCCATACAGGTTTAAGGCCCTTCTCGTGCACTGAGTGCGACAAGTCATTTGCCGAGCGCTCCAGCCTCAACAAGCACCGGCGTGTGCACTCTGGAGAGAGGCCTTTCAAATGTGAGGAGTGTTTGAAATCATTTGTGGTGTCCTCAAGCCTGCGCAAGCATGAAAGAACTCATCTTGCTGAGCAGTCTGAGCAGCAGCAGCAACAACAACAACAACAACAGCAGCCGCAGCAGCAGGAGACTGAGACTGGGTCAGCCTCAGGCTTTACTGCCCACACAACTCTCCCTCAGTTCTCCTGTACTCACTGTGATGCTACATTTGGTACTTGGGATGAAGTTCAGGCCCACGAAAATCTGCACTCCATTGACTCCACTCCCTCGTCTGTTACCAAAGTTGTGCCACTGGGTTCACACGTCTGTGAAACCTGCCAGGCAGAGTTTGCACAGCTGGCAGACTTACAGGAGCACGAGAAGCAGCATCCCAAGCCGAGGCCACATGTCTGCAACAGCTGCGGCAAAGGCTTCCTGAACAAATCCGGACTGCGTAAACACCAGAAGATCCACTCCACCAGCAAACCTCACAGCTGCCCCCACTGTGGCAAAGCTTTTCTGTTCGCTGCCTACCTTCGCAAGCACTTAAGGACTCATGCTGACACTGCAGCAGTCACCCCACAACTTAGTGACATAAACATTATTCACACAGACCCACTCCCTTCTCCTCCACCCCCCAGTGAGGTGTCTCCCTCCACTGTTGAATCCAGCGCCATATCTCTGACGGTTCCAGTGACTGTACCTGTGACTGCTTTTCAGACTCTCCCAGAGTACTTAGTCAAAGAAGAGGGACTCTAGGTTTTTTTTTATTTACTGTTTTATTGTTTTCATTCCACAGATATTTAGCCAGTGGCCTTAAATCTTCTTTTTTTGATGATGGGTCTGATTTTGACAAAAGTGGTATTTTTCAAAATGACTTCCTTCAACAAATAGTCTTCTTCATGTGAACTGTTGGCTGTTGTTTTGTATTGTACGATATTTAAAAACATGATCCTGTTTTAAAATGTGTACTGTGCTATAAGTACCCTGTTATGAAGTTGTCTTATCTGTTGTAATCTCTTTATAAAAGTGTAGTGTTGCAAACACACTATATATTGATCACTGTAAAATCCTCAATAAAACCAATACTTGTAATTCAATGGTTTTAAAATGTTTTTAATTATACCTTGTCTTAATTTTTTTTGTTTAACATTTGTTGAATTTTTATTTTTGAAATAACAATTTGTCTTTATTATCATGCGATGGTTATAAATCAGTGTTGAGATAAATAATCTGTCATTCCAAGATATTCAGAGGAACTGCATTTTTATATAAATAAAAATGTGTAATGTGTAAAAATGAGCAATATTGTGATTTTTTTCCCTTATTTTCTTCCTTTTGTCCAAATTTGTGTTCGTATGTTTTTCTGTCTCTGCAGCATTTTCTTATACACAGTCTCTTTTTTTATTATTGTTGAGTAGGGAGTAGCACACAGAAAATAGAATAAGGCCTGTCAGCACATCACAATCGGTGGAGAAAAAAAAGAGTAACGCATATTATACTGATGACAGCAACATTTCTTGAACCCATAAAAGATTGAATGCAAAGTGAGAGTGATTGTGATCCATTAGTGGGCTGCAGCTCACAAAGGTGAGCTCCCTACACTTCTGCTCCTACTAATGACAGTTTTATCCTGAAATACATTAAGATCTATACACACACACAACATAGCTGTGTGTAGTTGCTGTGACATTTGTGAATGTGTAAATGGACAGCTATTATATTTACAGCTTCCTGATATTCAAGGGTTGGTACATATGTGACAGACATAGCTTCAGTTTTGTTCATAAGACACATGCACTGGCACTGTCTGCATTTCATATCAGGCACACATCACATCTTAAAACAGGAAGTCCTTTTATTGTTCAGGGCAGAAAATTGTAATTTACATTAGAGTTTGTTTAGTCTCTGCTTAAATTGTCTGATATTTTGCCCTCAAACAAAATCAGATGTTTTGCTTTAATCTGACAATCTTAATATAAAATGTTTGATAGACAAGCATCATTGAAAGGGAAATGATGTGTTATAAATATGTAATCACATTTTAATAGTTTGTCCGTCTCTTTTTGAGTAATATTTGTTTACTGGCTATGTGCAATTTTTATGTGTATTTTTATTTTTCACTTTTAATAAGATAGAAAACGATTCTCAGCCCATCTGAGCATTTAATATTTAATTTTATTTCTTATTTTAATAACTTTGCACATTTGGCATTTGTGCATTTCAGTAACTTTTCTTTGTTGTTTTGTACACTAGTCCTATTTTATACTGTACACATTTTATATTTGTTATATTTTTTTCTTGTCTGCCTTCAGTGTTGGTTGTTTTGAGGGGTTGTCTGTGTATTGTAGCTGTAGTAACAAAGTAATTTCCTGTAAAGGATTAATAAAGTAATTTTTCTATTCTATTCTATTTTATTCTCTACTTGAAACAAAGGTGAAGATGACAGCCATAGTAACAGGCCTCATGCCCGTTCAGAGGACTGCAGCGGAGGGTGCAGCCACCCACAAGTGCTGCTCCCTGTGGTTTGGCTTCCTGTGCATCCGCCTTGAGATCCTCTTCTTGCTGAGATGCCCTTCACCAAGCTGGATGCTGACTTCACATGTAACAACAGCAGAGACAGCATCTGTACCACAGGCTTAACCGACACTTCAGCAATCCCATCATGGTGGCCTGGAATTATGTCTTTGTCCTGGTCGTTCTCGCCATCGTGGTTGTTTTAGTTGTTCATGTTCAACTTTCAGTCAGTGGACCAGAAAAGGAGTTTCCAGGTGAAGGTAGAGGTAGGAGGAGCTGCAGGCTCAGGTTGTGGCTGCAGAACCTGGAGGTAAGGTGATCAAAGCAACATCACGACATTCGAATGCCAAACTCCTGGCTTCAAAATGTGAGTCCACAAACCAACGACTGATGTCACGTTAGCTTCGTCCCTTTCATATACAGTCTATGCCACACACACAGAGGCACTGTGGGTTTCTACCTGCTCAGCATCACTCTGCATATTCTGCTTTAAACCAGGTTTGTGTCTGTTCCACTTCTTTGGAACCTGCCAGTATTGAATGGTGGTCCATACAAACTACACACATCTGGTCAGAGTTACATGTTTGTATTGTGAGGGCCGCCCCAGAGGTAAACATCTTTATTTAGGCTTTGGCTTCTGTCTCAGGCATGATTTTTGTTTGTTCAGTCCCATTTTGTTTACACTCCATTACAAGTTTTAAATATTGACACTTAAATTTCTTTGTAACATTCGGATTTTGACTAAAGGATGTGAACTCAAAGCTATTTGCATAAAACATGTGTTCAATGTAAGCTGCTTTTGTGTGATTAAATTTCCTCTTGCATCAGCTTGAATAACTGTGCATATTCTATAGTCACCACTTACAGGATGTCCTGAATCTGTACATAAAGAATGCAGAAAGTTGGAGGTTTACATGTGTTGGGAGCCATATTTTGCTGAGCCAAAGGATCCGGGTGTTAGCAGCATGATGGTGTTCAGGTTTTACTTGTGTGTTTTGGTCTGTGCACAAATACAAACTTTGCCACACCGATGTTGTCAGATTCATACCCGTATTTACTGTACACTGTCCCAGCAGTTTTCATGTGTAACACAGAGAAGACAAGAGTCTTAATCTGAGAAAAAGAGCTGAGTGATTTACTGTAATACAATATTTACATTGTGAAATATTTAAGGGATATATATTCAGCCAAATAATCAACGTTCAACTGCAGTATTTAGCCTCGTCAATCATTGCTTGAGTTCCTTCCAACGAGGTAAAAGGTGGAGTGGGACGTTTGGCTAGAGCTGATGTTTATTCTTCTGTGAGATGGACTTCCTGTTGCTGTGTTTCATGTTGTAGAGCAGCGCTGCACCAGCGTCTGTTAGAGACTGGTGGGAGGAGGAGAATTAAAGAAGCAGCTCAGCTAAAATGGACAGAATGGCAAATATTCAAGTGTAAGCAGTACAATTCAAAAAGGACATGAAGTACCTGTGAGTCTGAAATGACAGATTTTCTCTGGAAAAAAGAATGAGGTGTTTTTAGTGTGATAGTCATGTGAGGGACTGAATTGAATAAAAATGCAATAAAAACTTACCCTTGTGAAGTTATGTATGTTGTTGTATATTGGCTCCATTGTTTTGACCCATTCCTGGTAAATCTGTTTGTCCTCTGTGCTGCGATTATGCTCTCTGCAAACAGAGCCACACACTTTATACTGTTCATTATCTGTAAAACCTAAATAAAGAATAAGTATTCACTTAATTAGATTCTTAATTAAACTCTCAATGGAGCAATATAGAATATCTGCATGTTGGGTAATTTCTTATAAACCACTGGATCATAAGAAATGTTGGAGATAAAATAATAATTGTCTTGAAGCATCTAATAATCAAGTTACCCAGTGCAGATATACTATTTTTTTTCTTGTGTAAAAATTTCACTTTCACTGAATATTTATGGTGTGAATATTCAGCGTTCATTAAATCTCCGTCAGACAAAAAGCAGTCAATAAGAGGTCTCCACTGTTGCTCACATCGCTCTCACAATAAGCTCCCTCTGCAGCTCTCCTTCCCCTCTGGCGTCGAGGAAGCGGCCTCTGACGGCCAGAGCGGCGCTGGCCTGCGACGAGTTGAGCTGAATGATGCCCAGAGACAGAGAGGACAGGGCCGCCAAGCTGAGGAGGAGGGTCACACTGTTATTAGGAGTGCTTCTCAAACATTTACGGCATCAGCCTGGCCGTTGTGTTACCGTGCAAACACACAGAGGCCACTTAGTATCTGCTCAGACGATGAATTGTATGACCTTCATTCAGCGTGTGAAGCAGGCAGACTGGGTTGAGTGGTTCATTTACCGAGTAACTAAATGTTAGAATGCTGCAATCATTTCTGCCTGAAAGCTCCAGTATCTCAGCAACAGCCAGTCTCCTTGGATTTTCACAAAGCGCTTTGCCTAAAGGTTCTCTGAGATATAAAATAATACATCTAATCAATTGTTGTCCGGAGGGTGAGAACGCCTCGTTGATTAAAGATGTCAGAGGATAACAACTTGTTTTGGCTTATGAGAAAGCCACAGGCAGGCAAATAGCTCGATGCAACTGAGGTATGAAAGAGGAAAGCTCGAAAGTCAAGAGTAAATGAAGCAGAGTGATTATGGAGATCACCTGTCATCAGTAACATCTCGGTCTGCAGTTAACACTCTGAGCATCTTCTGTCCATTCCTCTGCCTGTACCTGATCTGCAGCTGGATGGACACCCGGCTGCCAGGAGCCGGTGCTGACACTAAAAATAAGCACAAAGTGAACACAACTGATCCAAAAGAGTTTCATTCTATTTAAATGCAGTTACAGTACAGTTAAATTACATGCTGCTGTCGCCGTTGCCTGGTGTGGATTATAGATTTAGATCAGCAAATGTACTGCAAGCACTGTGGTGGTTGAATGAACTAAACAACACTCTGGCCTGTGTGAGGACTCAGTGGTCAGACTGGATCAAATAAACAATCTCTCACCCATCTGATGCCCTTTACTCAGAACACAGGCGGCTCTCCTCAGGCAAATGTTCAGTGATTCCATGTTTAGGTTGAACTAGCACTGGATCTATTTGTCTATTGAATCCAGATGTGGAAAAAAAAAACCTCAGAAGCGCAGAGTAATTCAAAAAATCTGTATTTTTCCAGTGTGTTTTGGCACAAGGACCTTCATCAGAGTGATTTACAAAATGTGTAAAACACAGCCTACACATACTCCACAAGAAGGTTGAATCCTAATTAATTATCCATCGAGAGCTGGGGACACGGACGGCCAACACTGAGCATAATGTACAGCCAAGGCTGACAGCAATTTGTTTTGCACTGTGATCCTTATGGTGCGAGAGGAGAAGTCAGGGAACCACAGAAAGCTTTAGGATTCATCCTCATCTTCCTCCATTCAAGAGTTTTTTGAGAATTTTAGTCTGGTGGACCAACTGATCGACCAGCGTAAGAGTAGTATTTGTTTCAGCAGAAGCTCTCACTTTGTTTTTCAGTCACAGGTAGTGGCACGACATGCTTTCAGATTACTATCTAAGAAGCTGCTTTTTCACTGGTTCCACCTTGTTATTTTTCCTTTGGTGGTTCTTGTTTTCAGATTAAATGATTTTGGCTATGTCTGATTTCACATTGTTGTTGTCTCACTTGCAGTGATCTCATTTTGGGACTTAAGGTTTTTCTTGGTTGGCAGCATCAGAAATCACCACATCTTGCAGTGTTCCCAGGACCTGGCAGCACACACCGCTTGTGATATTCCTGAGAAATGCAACCAAGACTTGGAAGATAATTGAGCCGGTGCTGTCAGTCTACCAATGGTCACCTACCAGTTTTTTTTTTTCTCACCTTCTGTGTCTTGCTCATTGGCTCCAAACTGGAAGGTGATCTCTGTATCTGGGTCCACGTTCCCCACCTCTCTGGTCCCTTTGTGTCCCGCCTCCCTCTCTCCTTTCACACGCCTGCAGCAAAGGACAACATGAGTCAGTGCTGCAGGCCTTGGTATTAATGTGAATTAATGTGCTCAAAAATCCTTTCATGTGCCAAGAATCATTAGAGACCAATGCATGAAGCAAACATTAGCATCAGTGTGGATCTTACAGTGATTTAGGCAGCAGTAAGGTCACTGAACAATGTGTGGCTATGGTCCTGTTTTCAATAATCTGCTCAAACTCTGGGTGCAACCTGTTGGGACTGGCTATTACCACCTAGAGATCAAGAGACCACACAGATTGACAACATAGAAATTGCATGATTTTAAATTGATATATATTAAATACACTTTATATGTACATATATATCACGCTGTCTCTTACTTTCCCTCCAGTGCGATCAGCGAGTCTCCCCAGTTCATCCAGCCTGCAGTCCGTTCCCTCTATGGACAGCACAGACACCGCCACACTGATGAAAGAAGAGTGTTTCTGAATGACCTTCATCACAGCAGATCTAGATCAACTGAGCACAGACATGTTTTAATGAACTCCTGATGGTACTATCCTAATAATTCCACCTTTGTCATTGGTACAACACTGCTTCAGATATGTAAATCACTGTATCTGTTTGAGACAGGTTTGGAAATATGTACCAACCCTTGATTGGCCGCATACTCCCCCAGGTCCTGGTAGAAGATGGTGGATGAGAGGAGGGTGCGAGCATCATTATCCTCCACTTCTAGATTCCCCAGCTCCGTGTTGGCCTTCCCATCTGTACAGATAATCACCTTCAAGATCAGGATTGTATTGTTAATTTTTTACCACAGAAGAAGTTTTTGTTAATACAGGTCTTTTACAGGTATGCTTTAAAATCCTGTTGTTCAGTTAATGCTTGGATTGCAGGATAATTATGTTTAATAGTTATATAAACCTGTGAACTACAAGGGGTCCTGGTGGGTAAATGGTTAAAGTGGTTCATTCCCAGCTGGAGACCCTTGTTGCATATTATAACCCTTGTTCTCTCCCTGCTTCCTGCCTATCCATAAATGAACGGCAAAGGTTCATGTGTTAAAACTCGGTTTGTGGGTCTGAGCGCCTGTCATAAATACACTACAACAGGTTCAATGTCCATTTATTACAGGTAATATGTGAGGTTCATGTAGCCTCTACCTGACCAACAATACAGACATACACCAGCAAGACTTAGCAGACAGATTTACCTTTGAGCCTGGCTGTCTGGAGGCCATTGCAATGGTAAGAAGAGCAGCTGGACCCAGAGCCGTGGTTCCATTTGCAGATAATCTTTCAACAAGAGAGCAACCAGAATACATAAACCCAAATATGTAATATAATGTAATGAAATCATTCAGTAAAAGCCAAAATTGTGGAGTGTACTTTAAATGGACTTTCCCTCTTACCCCATAACTTCTCTCTGTAAGCAGTCCTTGGTCTGTGAAAGTGGAGGTGGACTGGGGAAACTGGCTGCAGCCTCTTTCAGATAGTTGCTATCGATCAACTCAGCACCACACAAGAAACGTGATGTGAAATTCTCACATCCGTGCAATGTCACCTGGAACATCAGGCCACGGAGAAAAGCATCTGTAAAAACTTTATGTGAGTTGATCAGGGAGAAAATGTGGATTCAGCAAACTGTATGTACCTGAAAGTTGAAGGTGATGAGCCCCACTCGTATGTCAGGTTGTTGTTTATGTAGCCTCTTAACACACTGTAACACGGCTTCCTGGACAAACTGATGTAAACATTAAAAAAAAAAAAAAAAACACTTCTTGATAGCATCTCTACTCATCTCCTATTATTGTAACTATAGACTGTAGATATAGGAATTGATGAAGCAACTGAGACTCAAGAATGAGGCCAATGCAGAAGTGCAACAAGGTGCAATACTCCCAATAACAAAAATCCCCATTAATAATAGTGAAATTTTCAATCAATACATTTTTCTCTCAAACTCAGTCTTACATCATTAGCTAAAGTCAATTATGAGACTATACTTGAGCTCAAGTCTCATACACATTGGGTAGCATCCTCGGGTTCAAGTGTTAGACTCCCCTCATCATTCCTCCCTTAGTATCCAAATATGATCATTTTTGGCTGCAAAATGCCAAACTCCTGGCTCCATAAACCAATGGGTGATGTCACATTAGCACCATCCATTCTATATACAGTCTATGGTTGTACTACTGCATGTGCACATGTAACAGTAAATTGTATATGTTCATTTTCAGACATTTACTTTCAGCTTGACTTTGTCTCTTTTTAAAATAAATTGGACCTACTGCTAAAAAAGAAAAACTCACCTGGAGACGAGATTGATGGTGAATGTTCTCTCCTTCAGACACCTTGAAACAACAGAGAATAACTTATTTGAAAAACCAGAAGTTGTATTTATGAATGCCAATTGTGATAAATGACATCATGATACCAGTAGCATAGTGTCAGTTATGGTGTTGTACCTGACAGGTGATGCTCATGGAGCCTGAGATGTCGATGCAGAAGAGCAGCAGAGAATCAGCAGCATACTGGGGCTTCTCAGTAGGGTTTAGCAAAAACAGAGCATCAGGGAAACCTTTCAGAGGACTCTGTAGGGTACTGTGAGAGCTGGACACATCCCAGGACTGGCAGAAGTAACACACGTTAACCTGCAGTACAGCAAAAGGAGGGAGCCCAAATAAACCTGAAGTTAGAATCCATCAAAGCAATCTGATCATCCATAGTTTCATTATGATATGATCAATAATGCTTATGCTTGATTGGCCCTAGAACAGGGGTCCTAAACCTTTTTTGCACCACGGACCGGTTTAATGTAAGCAGAGTCGTGGCAGATAAATATACCAAAAATAAAATAACACGACCGGCATAAAAATGAAACCTCTAACACAGAGCGTATCCAGTGACTAGCATAAACCAATTTACTGCAATTCTTCAGCCATTTGCGCTAGCAATGTGATTCCAGCTGATTCTGGAAGCCGACAAGTGGAGCGTTTCATATACGTTACATACATTACGGCAGTAATGCAGGGGAATGGAGTCATGTCGTGGCGTGCAGCGTTCTGTACATATTACCTACATTACGGTAGTGTACGGAAGCTTCGAGTGTCGGCTTTCAGAATCAGCTGGAATCATGTCACTAGCGCAAATGGCTGAGGAATTACAGTGATTTGATTGACAGTTCTGTTAGCAGCTAAATGTTCGGGGTAAAAGGGTTAAGTTGGCCCTTTCCCCTTTGCAAAGAAGCTCTTCATAGACGTTTGTTTTTTTACTCATTTTTGCTAGTTTTTGCTAGTAACGTATCTGATACTTCTGGACTGCCCTGGAAGTTTTATAGTTCCTATTAGTGATCACAAGAAGATTTAAACAAGTGCAATGTGCATTTGAGATCAGCGACTATTCATTACTTTACCACTTATCAGTTTCAGAAAAAAGGTCAAATATGACATAATCACCACATTGTCATAGCAAGAGTCCAACACAGAGCCACACTGGGAGCAGGAGGTTGGTTCCCCTTGAATGGTTTGCACTGGGAAAACACAGCAGACATTGTCGTCACCAGAAGACTGAAAATTAAACTGGATGGCCAATAAGAAAATGTAAACTTATGAGGAAGGAAGTTTACTGACCTCTTTGCTCTGAGACTAGCTTTCCTAAACTGACAAGAACCACATTGGGATTTCCTGGCAGAGGCCCCTTATCTACTGACCCTGAGATGAGAATGACAAGTAAGCATTTATATTGCTCTTCTGATAGCTCGATATAAATTGCTATAATTGCCCTTACCAGTAGGTGATGGGGCAAGTGGTGTGGGGGAAGATCTCTGAGGGGGTGAGGGAGATGAGTGGGATGCGGGTAACAACACCAGGTACTCTGGCATTGAGTTCATAAATGAAGGTCTTGGCGGGAGGGCTGGGGCTGGGGCTTAAGATGAGAGCAAAGAAAATAGAATAATTTGTGTGATTTTTAATGTACAAAATCTACTGGAATATTTATTTTTTCAAACCAAATTTATAGTAAAAGCTTTTACCTGATGTTGGCACAGTATCAGCTGGCAGCTTCACCTCTCCCCCTGTGCCTTCTGGTGTAGTGTAGGAGTAATTCGGGTCCCAGGGTTGTGCATTTAAATCCGGCTCACTTTTTGGCAGGTCATAGGTAAATACATGAGGGTTGGTGTTGGAAGAGGGGAGCGGCTGGTCGTAAGGAAGGGACTGGCTATTTGATGCAGGTTTCATATGTGGTGGAAGAAGAGCTGGGTGAAGCAGACAGTGGTGGAGGGTTAAAGGGGAAATTCACCCCAAAACTAAATACTTTCTTTAATCCACCCAACTGCACATCAGTTAAATCTTGTTTTATGTATCAAACTACAGCCTTGCAGAAAGATTTGCCAATTGGATTTGCTGAAAAACACATAATTGATCTTACTGACATTATTAGGCAGCTCAGGAATCAGCCTAAAGAGAATGAAGTTTATGCACATTCCTTGGTGAGGTCACTGACATCCCTAGCCCTCAAATTTATACAGAGTGAGAACTAGTAAGAAGAACTATCTCAAGAGATAAAACTGGATGATGCTTCCCTAACATTTGCTAGTAGCCCATGCAGGTATAATTTCTTCCTGTGCCTGCATGAGATTGTGCTTTCAGTCCAAAGACATGCATGTTAAGGATAATTTGTTCCTCTATACTTAACATACGAGTGAGGTTGAGTGGTTGTCTGTCTCTATTAGTTAGCACTGTAATTGACTAGTGACCTGGTCAGGGTGTAACTTGCATTTTGCTGAGGTAGTTGGTGCAGGAACCAAGACCTCTACAACCCAAGTGGATAATCAGATTTAACCAACACATCTTCTTTGATTTCTGCTTCCAACCCAAACATAATTCACCACTTATGATATCTAAAACATGTAGAAAGAGGACCAGAGCCATTTGTCTCATTAGATACTGCAATATGAGGAAACAAAGAACTCCCCAATCAAAAAAAGAAACAACAAAAAACAGAACAAAGTTTGCTAGGGTAATCCCAGTGTTTTTAGATCAAATGATGTGTGTAAAAGTTCAGATTTTTAACTCATCATCTTGTCTTGTGTGTTTTTCAGGTCCTTCTGATATACATACAGTAAATACAGAATTTTGAGAATCATGCTGAAATGCTTAGTGAAAACCCTAAAGGTTTGGGAAGGAGACTTGCAATGTGAAGGTCACTTCTTAAGACCAGCAGGATAAATCTGTCAACAAAAAATTAAGGAGCCGTGTCCTTCCTTATTCCCACGGATGCCCTTGTTCCTTGAGCCACAAACCTCAAATGATGCTCAGTGGCCTGTGGTTGCACTCGGCTGCTTCCAGGTGTGAATGTGTAAAACTGACTTTTCAAAAATCAGAGGCTCCGAACTGATTTTTAAACCCTCAATGGAGTGTGAGAAATTAAACTTCGGTCATGAATGTATAGAAATTTGCCACATTGACTGTACCTGTCTTTCGAGGAGGCATCGTCGGCTGAGCAGGTACACTGATGGACGACGCTGCCTGCAGTTTCCTGTGAAATTCTGCATTTTCATACACAGGAGTGGGCTTTATGACCTTCTTCACTTCCTTGCTTTTATCCAGTTGTTCAATGATCTTTGGAGGAGAAGTGAGGGACTTTGGTGATTTGGCGTTTGAGGAATTTGTTGGGGGAGGAGGAGGAGGACAGCGAGGACGGATCCGGTTAACAGGAGGAAGGAGAGCTAGAAAGCATAAAAAAACATATATATGCATCGGCTGTTAATTTGAGAACAGTTTGTAGCAAGAAAATGTGAGCGCAGACAAAACAACTGGTGCAGTGGTGACCTTTGTGCAGTGAAGAAAATATGACTCAGGTGGCAGATGGCTTTTACTGAGTAAAGCAAAGTCTCTGAAAGAAAATATCTCCTCTAAGACAGACAGGAGAGGTGGTGTGTGTCACTGATTGCATAATACATAATGGTACTTAACCAACCAGTCATCCAGAACAGCTCAGATGAAAGGAAAGAAAATCCACCTACAGATACTTTCACATAGTTACGTATCATCAAACTTTAATATTCAAAGTAAATACGTAGTTATTTTGTGATTTCGTCTTGGAAAGTACTTCTTTAATCTTTCTCCCAATTTATACTTGTGTTAATGACTGCCTACATATCCCAGAATTTCTTTTTGACATCCTCCAGAGAATGGAGAATGACAAGAGGTGACAGATGTAGCAGAAAGTAACAGCCTTGTGCTCCTTTGATGGATTTCTTCAAACTGGTGAGTCATCAAAGAAGCTATTTGAATCTGCCACTAAAATGTTCTTGTTATGGAGCTGAAATACTTTGTCTTTTGTCAAACTTCACTGAAGAATCTGTGTCTAGTTAGTGATCTGTGGATTTGAGAATAAAATAACCAAATAGCAAAGTGGACACAGAATTGTTTTAAAAGTATCAGTGTTGTAACCCGAGACTTCCTTTGATGAATTATCTGTGAGTGTTTGGATGAAATCACACCTGAACGTTTAAAGTTAGATCGTTGGCCGTCCTTCTGGCTCAGTGAAGGCACATAAACAAATCCACAAGCAAATTCCATTGTGATTCTACCTGCCAACGACAGAAAGGGCACGATTTAGCAGACAACCAATAACATTTCAAAGAGAAAACATTAACATCTCATTATTCCTTTGAAAGTAATTACAGTGCAATTCTCTGTGTTTTAGAGACGTTGACACACTATAACAAGCAATCTAATAAATCATTAGTCAGTAAAGATATTGCCAAATGAACAATTGCTCTAAACATCAGCGTGTCTAAGACAGACTTACATATGTGGAGTCCTTTGAATGCAAACTGTACAGTGCAGGTCTCACAAATGTTTCAACTGCTGTTTGACGTATCTGTCGTTCATCAGTTGTGTCGCAGGCATCTCGTCCAACAAGTTTCTTTCCTCAAGACTCTTTTGTCATGCCATAGTGTAGTCTGTGCACAGAGCTGTGAGGCTGGGTGTTCAGCCAGGGATTTGTTGCATATTGCACAACTCTAGTTAAACATTTCATGAATGTAAATACAATGGGTGGATTAAGTGGAGCAAAACTGGGAAACGGGGAAGTAAGACGTCAAAGGTAAAGATAACTAAGGATGATAGTAGCATTTCAAAGTACAAGTATGTCCTACACCAACTTCCTTATCAAATTCTTTGATGCAATCACACAATTTGTAATACAGATTATGTTATGCTCTCATGTTTCCATGTGTATATGTGTTTGCATGTGGAAAAATGAAGACAGAAATTTATTTGGCAGAGGATGAATTAATTATTTCAGTAATTCAGTTAATTTGACATAGCAACAGATGAATGTTTTTTTGGTCTTGGATTTTCTTTCTCACTATATAGAAGATTAGCGTCAGACAAAAATATATCTGCACATACATCATCCTGTACAGTGAAGGTCATGTCTAATGGAACAAGAAGCATTAAAATATTTGACTGAGAGAAACTTTACAAATGTAACAAAACAGATTAGAGACAATAACACTTTTATTTTGAAAATCCATTCCCTCAATCAAAATAACTGTGTGCTTCAACATAATACTCAGGAAGTAAACATTAATCTTGCGTGTACGCACCATTGTAAACCTGCGCCTGGGCAAACCTCATTATAAGCTTCATCTTAATTACAGTGAGCTAATGACTCTGACATAATGGCAGTGAATAAATATCTTGTTCTCCTTTGTTTCAATGTAACATGCACACTTGCATGCAAACACGCTCACACATATACACATTCAGCGCAAACAGTACATTCTAGTCTTTGATAAGTTAATTCATATTGCAGAAGTACTCAAACCAAGAAGGTTAGAATATTAAGGCCTTAAAATTTTATATTTCAAATATGGCTGGGAACATTTCAGATCTGACACAAACTCAGAATCTGTGTCACAACATCTTTGATGTTAAATAAAAATAAGTGTTACTTTCAGAAGAATTAAAAAAACTGTGAGAAATCAGTTCAGGACATAATACGTCGGATGGTGTGATGTCACTCAACAACTTCAACATAATTGGCTGGGTAGAAGCCCTCCTTCCCTTCGCTCAGGATTCCTCGACACCAGCCTTGGTCGTCCTCCTCCTCAACCTTCAGGAACACTTCGCCTGCAGACACAGAATGATCATCATGTCTCGCTTCTGTCATTCAACATATTCATTTTATAAACAAACCTGTTTTACCAAGAAGCAAGTGTTGTTGTTTGTGTGTTGGCCATGATGCTCAGTACTTGGCATTTTATCACCAAAATAAAAACTGTGCAGACGGCTGATATCGTCCTTCTGTGTGCAGAACCAAGCATGTTCAAACGAACAGAAAAGCACCTCCTTGGGATGTTCTTCCTTTTACGGCCACTAGATGCTTTGCAAGTTTCATTTTTCTCATTTGACATAAGAAGGAATGTAAATAGTCACTGGTTTGGAGGATATTTTGAAAAGTGTTTTGCCTTAAGAAGGTGTGATGGTTTTGGCTGATTGTGATGGTTGCTGTTTGCGAAGTTAACCCCAATCTTCATCCAGTTGCCCAGATATGGATTTTTTGGCTGCAGAGAATTAGATACAAGCCAAGCAATAAATCCAGGCTTCACAGCTTCCCCTCAAAAACTGTTCAGATGCAACGTCCCATTTTCCTACAGTTATGATGCAAACACCCTCGAGTGTTTTTAAGGATAGCTTTTGGTCTTGTTGGTTCTGTTAAAGCCGTGTAACAAAAGCTCAGAGGTGCATATTTGCATTGTCTTCACTGATTTTGAAGATGGAGATTCTGTTTTACGTGTATTTACAAACCAAGAAATACAAAAAGACTTTGAAAAAGCTGTATCTTTATGCCCAGGATTGTTAAAAAAAAAACCTCTTCTCCAACATTCAAGCCTTTTCTTTAAAATCTTAATTTATACAAAAGACAAAGCTTTTTTCTGGACACACCTTTGATTTTTGAACAATCACATTTATGTAAAAAAAAGAAAAAAAAATCATCATCATCATGTAATAATGTCACAAAATATAATGTATGTAACATATGGGACACAGTATACTTGTGTTTACCAGCCTGTCTGTTATCAATATACAGGGATGAATTGCATCTGTCTTCCCACTCAGATTCATATTCATGCAGTGGTTGTAATTCTGTATAAAAATCTCACTTTAACACCGAGATTAAAATGACATTGTCGTATCACACTTTATGTGTCACCTGCTTTAAAGGACAGCTCATCCCCCTCCTCTCCAACGTAGTCGTACAAAGCTCGCACCTTCACACCTCCAATCATCACACTAAGAGGAGAAGACATATCACACACCATAAGTATGACTCAGACTAAAATGTGTATTGTTTACCTCTGTGTTATTATTATTTATTTATTCATTAATTCAGATATTGTATAATGAACACTACACTCAGGTTAACTTACGGTCGGCTGTCTTTTCCTTTCTGGTCTCTCTTCTTTCTCTTTAGCTTTTTTACTGGTGGGACCCATTCCTCCAAGACAAGGAAACAGATCACCTCATCACATCACAGGTCCATGAGAACAGTGCACAGCAAGACAAAGCAAATCATGGCTGTAATTTTACCATTGTTTCTGATTAGTAATATCACTGAATGTCCAAAATGAGTTTTGTGTGTGTGGGTTAAGAAAAGGATTCATCCACCCAGCACCACTGTGGCTGTTTATTTAACAGGGACAGTGCACATTAATAAACCCTGCTGTAAATGCACTGCAGTTAGTCAACAGCTAATAAGACTGATTTATATAATGATCACACTGTACATCAGCTTGCAGAATAATTACAGAAAAGAAAAGAAAATACAAATAAAAAACAAAAAGAAAAAACATCAAGAATAAAAAGCTGTCTCTCATAATGAACACAAGTTATTTTAATTGATTGGTTTAATTATTGCATTTAGTTGTTAGGGTTAAAGTTTTTTACTGCATACTGCAGTACAACCTGATATATACCTGTATCTTTGGCCAGTCAGTGGGCATGCCAGGACCGTGGTTGTGCTTCCACCATTTGAGATCGTCTTGCTCACTGATGGCCATCAGAGTGTTGTGTAGCTCACTGTACACCGCCTTCACACTGACACAAGAAAACAGAGCAATGGATACAGGACACTGGCCTTGTGTTAACACAGTAATTTGTACACTCTGTGTGGATTCTATAAAGAAGATGGATGTAGCCACAGTGAAGTCACCCATTGTTTTGTGGACTAGTGTTTTGAAGCCATGAATCTGACATTTGGCAGTTGCCATATTGTTTTTTTTCCTTTTCTGGAAGCTGGAAGTGACCATATTTGGAGAAGGAGGAGGAGTTGAAGAGCAGTGAGGGGGCAGGTCTAACAGAGCATCTTAAGCAGGATATGAGTTCATGCCTGTCAATCAAACCATCCACACAATTTCACTAATGATATCCGAATAACTTGGATTTCATGAGTGAAACTAACGTCTTTCGAATACGTCTGCAGACACAAAACGACTGCTCAGGTGTGTGCTCACCTCTCGTTGTTGGTGATGTCCAGATGTCTGTGGATGGAAAGAAAGGCTTGTTTCAGAAAGCTGATCCTCTTCCTCTCCTCCTCCTGCGACTGTTCAAAAATGGCTTCCATCTCCTCCATGTAGCGAGGTGTGTAGGATGTCACATCCTCCAGCATTTTCTCATATCGCTCCTTAGTCTGCGAGCAGCTCAGGAGAAACCATATAATAATGAAAAGTTGCCTCCACCCCCTGGAACAACCTGCTATGTTTCTTTAACAGTGGATCTAATATGTATAAATCATCCGGTGCTCTCCACTGTTCCCATGCTGGGCTCCATAAACACAGAGCAGAGTAACAATAACACATCTCCATACAAGGGAAATGCTTGGAACAGAAACTTGAAGCTGGGGCTCATGTTTAGAGGTTATAGTTGCTCCACTGAACAAATGCAGAGGGCCAATGAAACTTTCTTGGAATGCAACATGTTTAACTCTGTTACATGCTGTGATTCAGGAAATTACATTTGCTGTGAATGCATCCTTTATGCAACGTGCACAGCTGATTTGGAGGGTGCTGCTGCAGTGTGTTGACATGTCTCTTTACCTTTTCCTTCTCTTCTGTGGCCTTTTCTTTTGCCTGTGTGAACTTCTCCTTTTTCTCTGGACTCATGTCTGTGTTTTCATTTGCTTGCTTCTCTTTATCCAGTGCTGCTTGCTCCCTCTGACACGACTTGTGATACGCAACTCGGACCTTCTCCAACTGGGAATACACATTCACATGTACACATTATTTTCTTGATGGCAAACTTTGGGAAATTTAATTTTATTCCTGTCCAGTAAATTGGAAAGCTACTGCCGGGAGATGGTTAACTTAAGCTGAAAAGAAAACACAACCTACCCCTTGAGCTAATTAAAAAACATGTGACATGTAATGTTTACACAATAAAATAGTCCTACTTCCTGGAGTCCTGATTTTTCCAAGAAATAACCTGGCACAGAACTTCCCATAGCACCACAGCAGGTTTCATTTCAAATGGGGTAACTTTCACCGAAGACGTTGGTCAATGTAATTTACTTTAATTGATTTTAAACATGTATTTTTCATGGCTTCATTTTAAACATACATTTTAAAACATAAGCTGCAGGGGACAAGTCTGACACACACACACACGCACTTAAATGCTCTGAAAGTTAGATGAGAAGATCAATACCACTCTCATGTCTGTGCATCCTGGCAGTAGCATCTGGCACGCAGCTCCTTGTAAATCCACACCATAAGGATTTAAAAAACCTGATATAATGTGTTAATTTCTGTGTTACATTACATTAAGTTCCTGGCTGTTAAAAAAACATCATTAATCTTTTTCCTGAGCTTTCTAATGCATCTAGTGGTTTTCATCATCACATGGAATTTTCAGCTGATAGAAAGAATATTATGATTTACACCTAAAAGCCAGTAAGTGGATCTTGAGTACCGTATTTTCTACTATTGAGCGCACCTGTCTATAAGCCGCTATTGAATTTATTCGAACAGTTTCATGTGGTCCACTCTGACCGGGTGTGATGTGACGACGCTAAATGTATCGGCGGCACGGAGTTTGCTAGCTTGTAAAAAGCTAACGAGCTTGCCGCAGTTACATGAGAAACACCGGTTTTTAACTTCAAAGCGTCGGAAAAAAGTAGCGGCTTATAGTCCGGAAAATACGGTAGTTATTTCCATTGCTACTAATTATCATCATTACAAGCATGCACAGACACATGTAAATATGTAGGAGACATATGCGTGTTGGACCTTAGTCAGCTTTTTGGACCAGGGTCTCTGTGCACGTGAGAAACTTGTGTTGTTGTCGTAGCTCTCCTTGAACCCGCAGAAGAGTTTCTTTGGAAAGGTCTCCTTCTGCCAGGTCTTCACCCGCTCTCCTTCCTCTGCAATTAGCGACTGGGAGATGGAGGAATGGAGGGCGGACAAACGCTCAGTGGAGGTGAAGAAACACTGCCACGCCCTCATGAGGGAGCCGTACAGTGGCCCTGGGGAGGCAGAAAAAAGAAGTGAGGAGTGAAATAACACAGAGTTCAGAGGTGAGTCATGGAACTAATAGGGAAATAATGACCTCCATTTGTCCACTGGAAAATTTCAAACAAGCACAGATGCTGCCATTTGTTAATACGAATCAAGATGTAATTTTAGCTTGATGACAGGTGAGATGGTTATAAAGGCATGGAAATACATCTGTTCACCAACATCATCACACAGCTTCTCATACTTACGAGAATCCACTATAGACTTCCACTTGCTGCTCCACTGGCTGAGCTGCTGTGCGTACTGTTTTTCTACCTTTGCTCTCTCTATGAAGCACGTCACTATGTCGTTACAGGCCTGGAAGGACTGGTCAGTTCGGCGCACTGTGCGGCCATAATTCCCTGGCTGGAAAAGGAAAGATGTTGATGATATATAAGAATAACCCCCCTTTTCACAATAACCACAACTGCTGTCTTGAATTACCCCGAGTGGTAGTTTTCTAAGATTTGATCATAAATACAATCCTCACCATCCAGAAGCTCTGTTTCCTGGCATCCTCAGGCGGCTCTTTGGGGAGGCTCGCCATTATTGGGAAAGAGTCTGCCTCAGAAAGCAAAAGACGTTTGTGTTACACCAGATAGTTGCTGGACTGGTTAAGATGCATAGCAAGCAAAAGAAGACAGAGTTTTCATTGGCAGGCAGACGACATTTGTTATAATGCAACAGGTTGGACGTCTACACAGCATAATGAGCGTGCACTGACTTCCTCATAAACAAAACTGAACGATGTAATTGGTAGTTGAAAACCTTGCCGTGTGTGATTGTGCTGCGGAGCTTATTGCTGTTACAACTTAGATTTATTTACACTGTACAATATCCCCAAGCCCCCCTGCAGGAGTGAGGGGAGTGTGGTTCCAGTGGCAGACTGGAATTCACAGGGGTGGGATCTGCCAGCAGGAATGGAGCAGCTGCTCCGGCATTCTTCCTGTTGCCTTCCCAAAATAAACAGCACAGAAAGGTCATCTTTCCCTTTGCTCTGGCTAATACAAGCCCTATTAAAACCAACTGCATCCCACTCTGACTCCTCCTGCCATTCAGTTCAGAGATCAAGACCACAAGAGCTCAACAGGGGAACAGATTTCTGATCTGGCAACACATGTAAGATTTCAGTGGAACAAACTGTCCACATGACAGATATTTTTGCACAGCGTGTGAAGAGGCAAGGCGTATGAGGCAGTTACACAGCAGGGAGAAAGCAAACTAAACAAAAGGAGGGAGACACATGCACAAACATGTAAAGGCTGGTCACATTCAGGCCTATTTCTGTCTGTATAACGTGTTGACACATTGCTGGCTGAGTAATATGAAAGTGACTAACCACACCTCATCACAAGACTGAGCATGACAGAGAGTCATCTAGGACCTTCTTTCCCAGCAGCTAGCTGGTCTTTAAGCGTATATTATTGTGTTTTTTTCATAGTTTTTCTCACTTTCTTCATACGACAGGGAGGAGAAATGCGCCTACGCTCAACTTAAGTCATTTGTGACTTTATCCTGGTTCTCTTGTCCATTTAAGGAAAGGAAAACAAGCGAGCATGAACAAGATCAAAACAGGATTTAGCAACTCAGCGTTATATTTTTATAACACAGAAGCATTCATATCAGAGTATTTTAATTTTAAAAACTCCATTCACAAGCCAAAAAAGCCAAAAAAAAAAAAAAAAAAGTGGCAGCAGAGCAGTCATGCCTGGGAGCAACCAGCACTTACATTTCTCTCTGAATCACCAGTGATTACTCAAGTGACCACTTGTTACTGTAGTTCAAGGGCTGCTGAGGATTTCTCTCCATGTCTGTCTCCCCCTCTCCCAGTGTGCCTCTCCTCCTCTAACACATGCTCCTCTCCCTCTCTCCTCTCTCTCACTGACCCAATTTTCCCTTGGCATTTAAAGTTACACACACACGTTGTTGATCTTAAAGTGGGTGTGAGACGCTGAGACGATTCAAGCCAGCAGAGAGGAGAAAAAAAAAAGTATCACACAAATCAGAGCATTTGCATGGTCATCACTCTGATGCTAACTGGCTTCGAAGCAGGAGGAAGAAACTTACCTTTGTTGCTCTCCTCCCCAGTCAGATGTGAGTCTAGCTTGCAGTCATACCAGGATGAACTCTTCTTCCTCTTTTCCTTCTGTTCCTTTACTTTAACCCCATCCTTTGCTTCTTCAACTCACTGGCTTCCTCCCCATCAAGTTGTTTAGCTCTTGCAGCTCTCTGTGACTATCACCCTCTCACTTTCTCCCTGCTGTTATTAGAAAAACAGCTGGAAGAAATCCCCCTCCTTCTCCCCCACCTTCCCGGCCCTCCCTCTGTCTCTCTCAATATGGTGCTAATGAGATGCTGTAGCTTTATTTTGACTGTTCACTAGTCACAGAATCGTGTCAGTGTGGCCCACGGTCATGTGAGCTTATTAGTGAGTGAGTGTGACAGCGGGGGGGGGAGTGTCCCGTGAACTGCCACATTAGCCCCGTGCTCCTCTGTGACCTGCCATTCTCTCTGGTCGGGCCTAGAAAGAAGAGTACACTGTGCAGCATGTTCACCCACACAGTGTTGACTTATTCTGCTCTGTACTCTTCTGGATACAAGCCTGAAGTCAAAGAGGAACACTGGTGTCATCCAGAGTTAGAGTGTGTTTACTGCTGTGTCTGGCCTCACAGGATTTCTGTTGGAAGGGATAGAAACAAGTTGTGACTACAACACTGGCAAGTCACCTTTTAAACTGATATGGAAACTCATCCAGCAGTTACAGAGCAGCATTATCCTTCATTTGAAGTCATGTTTCAGGTAACCTATGAAATGTTAGTTCAGTATTTCCTCTGTGTAGCTCTATTTTGGTCACCACCACAATCCCAGGTAAATACCCAGCTCTTTAACTCTTCAACAATGTTCACCAGCTTGCCTGTAACTTTTGGCGCATTTACACTGGTACCTACTCGCTTCGCTTCACTTCGGTTTCGGCGCATTTACACTGGCAAAAAAGTACCTGGAACTTGGTACCTGGTACAACTTTTCATACCTCCTCTCCTGCGGTTCCAAAAAAAGTACCTGGTCAGGTCAGAGAAGGTACTAAAATCTTATTGGTCAGAATCATCACTGCATTGTTGCGTCGTCGGAGCAGGAACTCAAATCTTATTGGTCGGAATCGTCACTGCATTGTTGCGTCATCACTGAGCGGCACGTAATCTGTCCCCACAAACACGGGGGAATTTTTAAATCTACAGCAAACCATGCAGACGTGTTTGAAATAACAACAAAAAGAGAAATGGCATCTGTTAGAAATCCTGGACGAGGTGCAAACCTTTCTGTCATTAGTCGCCGTTGAGAAAATTCAGCAGGAGCTGGACGGCGCGGTCAGAAATGAAAGAATCGCATAAAATATGACGTCACGAACGACGGCCAGCTACACGGAGGAGGGACTGTCCTCGGCAATGTAAATGCAATCGACGGAGGCCGATCCTGAGCGATCCGAGGCGAAACGAAGCAAGTAGGTGCCAGTGTAAATGCACCACAACAGTCTGATAAGGAGTTAGCATTCGAAGCTAAGTGTTATAAGAGTAATGTCAACCATGTGAACTAGCAGTAGCCAGTTAATGTCAGGCCTGCTATCAGGAAGTTTGCAGAAGCATCTTTAAAATCCAGATACTTCCTGGAGGAGGATTGGAAAACCACTTTCATAACACACCGATATGTAACACTGATATATGATACATTTTTGGAGAGCAGCGATTTAAAACAAGAAGAACTTGTTTTTTTAATGTCCACTACAATTAAGAACCAGGATCCTCTTTTGGTGAGTTCACTGTGCTGCAGCTGATAAAGTTATTATAGCCCATGTCACTAGTATTCAACATCATCACCTCACATACACCCCACACCCATTAACAAAAGTCCTACATTCAGAAATGTTCTGTAGACTGTCCCAGTTATTCACAAACCACTTTCTGTAATTTCTCAAAGTTTAAAACCCCATTCAGAACGATGAGGTAAATTACCATGGACCACAGGGAATATTTTATCCTCCATCTCCCTCAGTGCAATCCAAATGGGGCTTAAGTGTGATATTTAGTAAAACTGCCACTCCCATACTGATTTGCTAAGCATATGTTTTGCCTAAATCAGACTAAAATAACACTTTGCCGGTGTTCGACAAAGCACGCCACTATTTATGGATGTTACACTGAGAGCCGAGAGGCTTTAAAGCCATTCGGGGAATCACAGAGAGACTTGGTTTAAAATTCCTGTGTATTTAGTGAGCTGGGACACTGTGCTGGGCTGAAATCACTCCTTATTTACTGCATAGGGAGCTATATTTAACCTCTGCCATTTCACTTTTCAATGTACAATAGCAATATATCCATTCTAATGTCCTGAAAAATGTTCTCACAGTATAATGAAACCCATTTTAGAGATGTAAAAAGTGCCATTTTGAGACGCGGCGGCTGATTTTTTGACAGTCATTAAGTCAATTTATTCACTTCAACTATTTAGCAAAATAGTCTTCACAGATCAATGTAACCATGGCTGGCTCGGCAGACATAAAAAGCAGGCGAGACTGGAATGAAAACAACAGAACAAAAGAGGAGGAAAAATAGATATCTGGGATGTGTGCGTTCACTCGGCCACGGTCTAATCAGTATGCGGACCGGCTCGGCCCATTTAGCTGAGGCTGTTAATTACACATAGAGTCGAGCTATCAATCTGACACGGCATTTATCTTTGCGCGGTCTCCCACGCCGATGCTCCAGTGTATGCATCCAGTGATAAGTGTCGGTGAAGTTAGTCGTCTTTGGATGCAAATATCAGAGTCTTTGTTCGGAGGCTGTGTCTCTTAGGAAACCGTGAGAAAGGTGCAGTCGGTATCTGACAGCTCTGCCGGCCAAAGATGTATGGGTCATTTAGGCATCAAATGATAGTGTTTTGTTATAATTTAAAGCCCATTACATCACGTTTAAATGAGTAAGTATCTCCTACTATTTTATACTATCTCTATGTATTACAGGGTTGACCGATGTGAGCACCCGATGCTTGTAAATCCTGCCCGGACTCTGATGAAATGGATGCTTAGAGATGTTTATACTCACTATCAATTCTCCACAAGTCCTCATATAAAAAACAGCCAACTGTAAAAATGTACTCATATATCTGGACTATGCTATGTGATGACCGGGATCAGCAGTATATCAATATCACGAGGTCGTTGCTCCCAACGTTACACGGGTCTCGGTCTTGTTTTTGCGAGGCGCGTACGATCGATACTGCTGGCGATTCTGTTTTGTGAGTTACCTCTCTCCTCAGGGATGGAGGCTAAAAAGAAATCCAATAAAGAGAGACATGTGCTAAGAAACAGGTCAGTGTAATCCCTCTTTCTGCTTTGTAAGGCTCTTGCAGCTGCGCGTAATGTTTGTCAGAAGGGAAGGATGAGTGGAAAATTACCACTGCGGAAAACAACCCTGGTTGAATGGAGCAGGTGCAAGGTGTGGGTTTTGTTGCAATTGTTGCTTTACACCTGACATTCTGCCTGGATGGAAAAAAAAAAAAGGCAGCGCTGCACTAACACAACTCCTCTGAGGGCAAAAACTGAGTAGCTCGTCTATTTTGGGTGCGTCCCGACACTCTCCCTAACCCGAGAATAAAGGCGAGCGTGTCACCTGCAGTCCTTACTTACCTCCCAGGGTGGCAGAGACCAGGAAGTGGGTCCCATACTTCTTGATGAGGTTTTCGTTGATTTGCTGCAGAGTTGGCCGTCGCCCCAGTAACCGCAGGTTGCGTAGGAACTCTGGCGCTAAGGGCAACGGAGCTTTGAGGAAATCTCTCTTCTCTGTAGCCAGGCTGTTCACCTTCCAGTGGCTGAACTCCCTGCAATTATGAATACATTAACAGGTGAATACACTCGCTCCCACAGGTGCAGCAGGGCAGAATAAAACTGAGCACTGCAGTGGGTACAGTTGAACATGGATGGATTTGACAGTTTCGTACAATCTGGACCTTGTTCAACAAACAATGAAGTGCGTACAGTGCTGGCTCTCTTGTGTTGGGAGAGGCCCAAAAAATAAAAAAAAGAAAAATGATGGGTTGTCTACCCAGTGGCCTCTCTTTGCTAAAGAGCCCGCTGGACTTCTGTTCATCAAATTTACACCCCACGTTTGCAAAGCTGTCAAAAAAAACATGTTTTTTTGGCAGGACGTTGTGGAGCATCCGAAATCAGCAGTGACTGTTATCACTATGAAACAATACACAAGTGTAAATGATCAGTTGTTGCACCAGCTCCCACTTCCTGTGTCCGTGTATTGGGTCATGCAATCCACAAGCTGATATTGTGAAGTTGCTCTGATACAGTGATAGCCAAGTGCAAGTCCCACATTCGACTCACAGTTGGATCCCTCGAACAAAATCTGATTATTTGTGTCATAAAATGAATGAATCCATTGACTCGTGTCATGTCCATTGTGGTTAAAGTCCAGTCATAGTTTGATATATTTCTGTTAAATGAATGTGTTGGCAACATCTGTCTTGGTTTTACATGTCAATCAAACTCAGCTCAGCAATGCCAGATGCAATCATTGTACAAAGATGCAGATTAAAGCTGTTTAAACCCAAACTAATGTGAGATTTGAATTCATAAGAATCACAACAAGACAAAAATGATAGTGAAGTATCTGGTCATGTACTCTCTCGTTCCTATGTATGTTTATCTAACGTACAGAGATGTGTATGTTAGCCAGGGCTTCCTGTCACACACACATATATCAGAAGAAGGCCCTTATTTCCATTTTTGGTGATCCAGCTGTGTCAGGAATGTGGTTGGTTTAACAGAACCTTGGAGCCTCAACTGAACAGATGACATGCATCGTACCTATGTGTAGGGATGGAGTACATTTATATAGCGCTTTCATGACCTAAGCTAGGTCCCAAAGTGCTTTACAAGGCAACTCATTCACCCATTCACACACACACACACACACACCAATGGCTACAGAGCTGCCATGCAAGGCGCTAGCCACCATTGGGAGCAACTTAGGGTTCAGTGTCTTGCCCAAGGACACTTCGACGTGTGGACAGGAGGAGCCGGGGATCGAACCCACAATCTTACGATTCAAAGGCGACCCGCTCTACCAGCTGAGGCTGTGGCTCAGCTGGTAGAGGATAATGAATATTCAAATATTGGGGATATAAAGTTAAAGACAAAGACCCTAAGGGGGTGTGATCTGTCTGACTTCGGTCCTCCCGGGCAATCCATGGTGCCTGTATGATGCTGAGCTCTTTGCATTTTTTCTAATAAATCTATTTTATACAAATGATCCAGTATCGTGGGAGTCATCTCTTCAATTTTCTTCACATCATTAACATCAAATAAACAACAATTTATGTACATTTTTGTACAATAAATCAAGCTAGGACATATTGTAGTATCTGTACTGACATGGTTAGCATACAGGAAGTTACCAGCTCCGACTCAGCTCCATAGCATTTCACTCTCAAGTAGAAAAAAATAGCCACAAAATAAACTTTAACATGTCAAAATTATCATGCGTTGAGATAATTTTATTCTGAGTTTGCTGCACTGTGCCAACCAGGGGGTGGTGATGCACCTGGAGCCGACTCGGTAACTGCCAACGACACCAGGAGAAAAATAACCTGCTCAAATTTAGCAGTTTGTTGAGAATAATACAACAACTTCACATCTAAACACGTTGAGGACCACATCCTGAACTGGTGCCAGCTAAACTCAGACAGCTATCCAACACACAGGGTAGCTGTCTCGCTGATCCTTTACTTATTTTCAGTTCATTTTCATTGTTACTGTCAGTCTCACACCAACAGCCATTTCCAAACAAGTAGCACTGTGCTGGGCTGTGAAACAATAACCTGACCTGGTGGCTCATATTTAAATGCAACATAGAGAGCAGGAGAGGCTGCCAGTATCCTCAGCTGTGGTTTTGCTTGTTCACATTTGATTTGATGAAATCTCAAAGGTTAATGTGGTAATTATTAAATGATGTTAGAACGTTCCATGCGGGGCACGTCCTTCATTAAGCAAATTAGGTTTGACCGCTCTGGGCTTTCTGAAACCAGCGCACACTATTTCTGAACTGCTGTTGAATGTCAGGGATGTAAACATTTGCGCTCTTCAAATTGGCCAATGCCGTGTCATAAATGTCAAAATGCTTCATTAGTCTCCTGCATTAGCCGCTTTAATCATTTCTATAAGTTCGTAGGAGATAAGCATGGACATGGTTTTTTGTTGTAGTGTTGTAAACTCACACAGAATGATGCTAAAGTTTTAACAAAGCATTTTAGCCTCTTTCAACCTCTTCGCAACTTTACTTTTGGAGATGATGGAAATCGTTTCCAGCAGCAGCCGACAGCTAAAGCTTTTCCCAGGACTTGGTAGAAACCAAACACAGCTAATGTACGAGTGAATTTGTGTAACATTTATTGGGTTATTCTAAATACATGACTCCACATTAACATTGTTCTGTGCTCGATGCGGGTGCGACTCTGCATCAAGACATTTGACGTAATGGATTTAAACGATTAAAATATATCAGTATTGTTGATGTTGTGATTTAGTGCCCTCCAGTGGCCGCAGTAGGTTACTCTTTCTGAAGCCAGAACAGGAAGCAAGTGATGAGCTACATGTAACATCCTCACCTACCTACAGACAAGTGTGGCACTATGGCATTTTGATGTCAGGAGTTTGGTGTTTGAACGTCACCATGTTGGTGTTGTGGAGCCTGTTGTGACCATATTTGGATATGAAAGGAAGAGTGAGGAGGCGGGTCTCACCCTTACCTGTAAATCACTGAAGAGCAGACCTGTCACTCAAACTAACCACGCCCCTAAGTCTTCCTCTTTTTGAATATAAGAATTTTTAAATTGAAATCAGTTGGAGGTTTGTGGAGCCAACATCTAGTGGTCATTGGTGGTAATGCACATTTTTGCATTTCACTGATGAAACCCGGTGTCTACATCCATCCTTTGTTCACAGTGTATGGTTGAAACTGTGGATCAGCTCATTTTATTTCCAGACAGCTCACTGCATTTTCTGAAATTGTAGCCAGAGCCTATATCTGTCTTGGCTGCTGAGTGTAACAGGCCCCTGTTTGTACTTGGTCTAATTAGTCATATTTTAAAAATGATCTAAATATAAACACCAGCCTGTATTTGTGCTCACTTTATGTGTTCATACTGAGTAACAGCCCTGAACATTATTGCACAATTGCCTCTTGTTTTTCTTCTGAGATAACACTGTATTACTGTTATAGTTACCTGACTAACAAAACACCATAGTCTGTCATTTCCATACTCTTTTTCAGTTATCAAGTGAATACGTCTAATTTCTGTGAAGCAGTGTGGAGGGTTGTTTGTGCAAGATCCAAGTTGGACTAGACTGAGACAGAAAACTGAGGCAGAAAAATACAAAAATCTGAGTTGATCTTTAAAAAGTATTTACTGTCAGTTTAAAGGAGTGATTGTAATAGTTGTTCAGCTGGAAAATAGTGCAGAAAGGTCAAAATGTCACAGCAGAGTGCAACGAGATCTGGGAGAGACTTAGCACAGGACTGACAGGCGGAGAGTTGGTTCTTCAATTCTGCTCGAAGAAAAAATAATATTTTGTATATATATATATATATATATATATATGCTTCACCATGCACTCCTGAATTCATTCCATTAGGCTTCTGTGGCGTTCTGCCTATTTGGACATAAATCCACTAAAACAAGTCCCAGACATATAGTTTAATTATGTATTAAAAAGGCTGGGTCATGTCCAAAACAAACTTAATATGATACATTTGATGTAATGAACGCAGCACATCACCAGGCTCCATATTACTTAACAGTATATGAGACGTTAGGGACTGAGGGACAGTTAAATTAGTTCTGGAGAATCCAGCTCTTTAGTTGTCCAGGAAGACGCTGAGAGAGAGACTGTCCGACTGGTGACCAGGACTTAGTGACAGATCGAGGGATGAGTCTCAAAAAACAAAAAAAAAACCCCATCCATTTCAAGTGGCTGATAATCATTTCATCACTTCAGTCCTGCCACGGCAGAACCCTGAGGTACGTGGAGATTATGCAAATACCAGCAGAAAAGTACCGATCCACCTCGTCTGCATAAATCGGCCGGCAAATACAACCGGTGTCGAATATTAGCGCATTATGTATGCACTCGCACTGAACAAAACACCAGCAGTGACACACTGTTTTCCCATGAGCGCACTTTCTCCCTCTCTGTCTCACACACACACACACACACACACACACACACACACACTCACAGTGGAAGACGCACAGAGGGAGGTACATATACTGTATCACTGTCTCCGATTCCCTCCAGCTACTCTCCCTGCGCCTCTCCGCGGTCAAAAGTTTACTATTACCGACAACACAATACTATAATTATGCTGTTGACAGCATTGTGTCGACAATAAGATGCATACAATAGGCCAATTTTCACACAGTAAATAATCACGGGGGTCATTCAGATAGTGCTACTTTCAAGGCTGCAACGGGCTGTAATTATTTTTTCGTTGCTGCTCTGCATTTTCAAAGGAAAGCTCAGATTTGTACCATTTAGTGCAAAAAAAAAAGCACGACAAGGCTTTCCCTCAGAAGGAACGGCCTCGGGAGCATATGGTCAAACAAGTGCTTCATTAGGAGGTTCATTCTCCCATAATGCACCAATTAATGTCTGTAGTCCGGCCACAGCCGCGGCACAATTTGTACAAGCTATCATTAACTCCAGCCATATTGTTCCATCATGAAAGGAGGAGAGGACTCGCAGGGAGACCGAGGGCACGGTGTGGAAGCTGCGAGAGAGATGTGATGGAAAAATAAGATCAAGAGGAGGAGGAGAAGCAGCTTCCTCACATTTGTTTGCTCCTTGCAGCATGCAGCCACTAGTTTGTTCATATCACATCATATGATATTAAAGCATGGATATAAACAGTAGTAGAAGTACTCTGATCTCAGCAATCAAGTGTATCTGAAGGATAACAGGTAAAGTATGAATAGCAAGATATAATTTAAGCCTGATGAAGTAAAAGTACTTTACTGTTTATTCTCTAGTAAGATGCTTTGGCAGTAAATAGTTCACTGAAAATGAGAAATTGTTGATTTAGATGTCAAATAAACCATGAAGCATCTTTTGAGGTGCATACACTATGACATGTACATCAGTGGTAGCTCTGTGGAGACTTGAAGGTTGTTGCTGTTGTGACTGGTCTGCAGGGTGGATCCACAAAGTCTGGGATGATGATGTCGTGTGGGTTAAATTTCCTGGACGCTCCATTCATCAGTGAAGATGAAGATGTTCAGCAGCCACCACAGGTTGAATCATTCATCAGTCGTTTATAAGAACCTCACTCACCAATGTTTTCTCATCTCTGATTGGTTTGCAGGTAAAAACTAAATGTGTGAACACAGCAGCACATCTGAGTGATGAACATCATAATTGTTAATGTTGTTGTGGTCCTTTAAAATGAATTATTGCTACATTAACAATTCACAGTTGACCCACATGTGGAGCAACAACACCCTCTGTGGTGCATTTGTATCTGTGGAGAGTTTGGTTTGTTCTCTCCTGGATCTGACCTGAGATCAGATCTGAGTCCATTCATTCTGAGACAGGAGATCAAACCTCTGACTCTGGGTCCAGATGCTCCTCTACTGGCTCACCTGAGAGTCTGTGTGTCCAATAATAACCTGATGTTCTGGTCCAGCTCAGGTAACTGTGGACATGTCTGTCCACCTCCTGGATTTTCTTCTTTGGCCTCAGATTTGAACTTTATTGTTAACTCCCTCAGTTGTGCCTCATCTTTGGATACAGTGCACATGAAATGAGTCACAGCATCCAGTGCGTCTCTTATTGTGTCTTAAACATGAAGCAGGTTTGTTGTTCACTTCCTGCAGCAGTTCCTCCTCCAGAACAACTGAAGGTTTTCTGACAGTTTTCAGTCCAGTGACTCGCTGTGTTTAGCCTGTAACATGTCACTCCAGATATATTTTTTGGACTCACATGTAAATTTCTTTCCATTGAACTGTGGAGCAATAAGAGACGAGCATGGTGAACAATTTCATCAAGATATTTCACTCATGGATAAACCAAGAGGTGCAAAGTACGCAAATAAGGACTGAACTATGAACTGATGCATAGTACCAGGGGACATAAAATTAACCATAAATACAAGAAAGAAGAAAACAGTTAAATCTGCCATGTATGATATGTGTACGACATGAATTCAGCACATCAAACACCTGAACAACGTCGCATTTCATTTCTGAAGACGCCAACTTTTAAAAAATAGTTGACCAGTGTTATTATTGTTGATACATTAACTATTGAAAAATGGTTGGATCGTGTTTTATTTGTTGATCTTGTAACTACAACTGTCACAAAAGTTCAGTAAAAGTACAATATTTGCTTCTTATGTAAGTATAAATTAGCATGAAATGCAAATACTTCAAGTAAAGCAAGAATGCAGAGCTTCACTATCTTTAAGAAACAATAGTTAAATTAATTTACTTGGCAGTGGAAGTCAAGCAGATGTAGTTCAAGCCCCTGAGTTCAACTTTAAGTTTAATAATCATCTTGCATGTTTCATATTTAACAAAACTTTCCTCTGTATTCATATGGGTATTTTGTATTTATTACTGTTTCTTGTGCTGCTCCTGTGTCTGTGGGTTGATTTGTGGTGATAAATAAAAATGGATACTATTGAATTAGATGGATCATGACTGTGGAAATCTGTCAGATTTCCAAGTAAACCTGTAAATAATAAAGTTTGAGAATTTCAAAACTTTTGAAGAAAGAAAGTATCAATCAATCACATCTTAGCAAACAGTCTGACATTGACTGTGTGGACTCATTTTTAGAAAACGTTCAACTTCTCTTCGAGTTGTGTCCTCCATCAAAGCAGCATTCAGACGTGAATCTGTTATTCGGTTTTTCTAAGCGTCACACAATGAGGAGACTGAAGGTGTCTAAGGGGCAGTGTCCATCACTGTACTGTTACCACTACGTGTTAGATACTGTGTAAGTTAATGTAGATAAACAGCAAGTCATACTCGTTTTCACAAGCCAGGATCAGAGCGTCTTGCTCCTTTAATTCAGTCTTCTCAGTGAGTTTACAATGAAAAACAATGAGGCTTGAAAAAGTCGAGTGAAACTGAAACATAAACAAGAAAAGATAAAATAGTACTGTGAAAAATAAATACATCAGGAAACAGTAATAGGACATTAAACATAACAATAATGCTGTCTCCAAAGTCACTGGAGGTATCAACAGCGACATGTTAATATGTAGATAAGTAGATCGTTAACATACGATAGCTGCATGCTAGCATTTGCAAAAAGCTACCGGGATCATTGGGCTAGGTCTATTTCCTGATAGTAAACAAGTATAAAAAACGATCTCTAACGGAGCTTGTACAATTTATAAAAATGATACATTCCTATTATTTTAGCGACTAAACACATATTAAACTTACAGCCGTTGCTTTCGGAGGTTTGGAGGAGCTGTCAGACATGGGAGCAACTTGAACCCTAGCAAACAGGTTAACTGAGTTCGGGGTGGTGACGTCGCATCGCAAAGCATTTTGGGATTTGTGGCCAACTCATCAGCGGCCTCATTCGTTCCTATAGATTTTGACACTTTTTAGCGTGCAAACTTTCTGGTCATGTCATTATATTTTATCAACAATGGGACGCAGATGTTGGGTAGTGGGGTGTGACAGTGAGTCTCATCACTGGTCTGGGAGAAGTTAAGAAGTTAGGCTACAACACCTGTCCATCCCTCTGTTTTGGTTGTGTAACACAGCCATACGAGCAATTGTGCGGAGCCCCCTAGGGGACATTCGAGGGAAAAAAGGGAGAGAAAAAAAAAAAAAAAAATCCCGAGAAATTTTCTCAGGATTCCAACTTAGTTTCTCAGGATCCCGTGATACTTTCTCGGAATTCCGTGTTAGGGTTAGGAAAGTGTTTTGTTAGCAATGCTGCTATGCTAATAATTTGTTTACTTCCGGTACTTCCGGGTCAGTTCAAAATGGAGGGCGCACAGTGGAAAAGATGGGAAAGTTTTATAAAGTCTTATTTTGAGAGTGGATTATCATATGAGGACATAACATGTGTTAAGGAAAGAGGATGACACGCAATCCATTTTCTCAGCATTTAGCGTACATCCAACGGTACCCGTGTAGCTGTCCGGAGGATTGCAAGTTGGAAGTAACGGAAGTAAACAAATTAGTAGCATAGCAGCATTGCTAACAAAACACTTTCACGGGATCCCGACTTACAAACACGGAATCCCGAGAAAATTATTATTATTTTTTTCTCTCTCTCTCTCTTTTTTTTTTTCCTCGAATGTCCCCTAGGGGGCTCCGTAGTCCTCTCAGTAAGACATTTGAGTACAAAAAAATC
>OOFC01018603.1:0-14630 GCA_900323345.1 Pseudochromis fuscus
CTGGCAATCGTACCAACAATCCTGATGTTGATGGTGGCCCTGTCCTCCATGTTCTCAATCTGTAGCACCAGCTCATATGTCCCAGAGTGCTCCCTCTCTGCTGAGCGAATGAAGAGGATGCTGTCCACGTTTGAGTTACGGACGTTCACCATCTTGGGGTCAACAGGTTGACCATCCTTGTACCAGGTAGCTACTGGGCGTGGCTTACCCTGTGACGCAAAAACACGATCCATTGTTGGGAACAGAACAGATTTGATCAGTTTATTGTTTGGAAGATGTGAAAACAAACAATAACATTTGAATACCGTATTTTCCGGATTATTGAGCGCACCTGTCTATACGCCGCTATTGAATTTATTCAAACAGTTTCATGTGGTCCACTCTGACCAGGTCTGATGTGATGAGGCTAAAAGTATCGGCGGCACGAATCTTGCTAGCTTGTAAAAAGCTAACGAGCTTCGTGTTTAAGCTGCAGGATTCAAAGCGTCGGAAAAAAGTAGTGGCTTATAGTCCAGAAAATACGGTAAATAGAATAATTCAGTGTGATGTGTCTAGTTAGGGTAATAGAAACTGAACTTTCCACTGATTGTTCATTATCTTTTTATGTTTTCATCTGTGTTGCTTTTTTGTTGGTCTGTTGGCAACATTATAACAAACAAATCTGAGGCTCCTGTCCTGAAAAAAAATCCTGAAATCCCAGAAACTCCCTATCTCTTATAATGATTTAAAGTCATAACTTTGTCACATCTTAATGGATTTCTATGCACACACAGCAGGATGATAATGTCTACAATCTCTCTGAGTCTTTCTAGTATGTTATATTTTTAATTTCCAGCCTCAGTACATGCTCTCTAACCTGGAAGGGGATGGTCAGGTTGAGCTTTTCTCCCACTTTCCTGATGTACTTTGTTCTCAGTTCACGAGGAAGGCGGATCTTTGGATGTTCTAAAGCAGAAACAGACATCCCATTAAAACAGGAGACACACTATGAAGGCATAAAGCCCTCGCCTGCATAAATCATCATCGAGTGCTCAAAATGCAAATAGGACGAGCACGTTTTCCCTGTTCACATCTAAATGTGACTGACTCACCCATGATCTCACGGATGGTCACAGGCTGTGCCAGTGTAGCGGGAGGACTGCGTCCAGCGATGTTTACTGCCACCACCCTGAAGTTGATCTTCTCTCCCACGGGGAGGCCACGCACCACAAATCCTTGCTTCTCACAAAGCTCCTGGTTTGCAACCACCCACTCAGTGCCTGAAATAAAAGAAAATTGCACACAGTAAATTGTAGCAAATCACATGTTTTGGTTCTCTTACTATAGGTTTTAATCATGACGGTAAATTATATATCTTATTGTTATCACCTTTATTTGAGCTTCTTGGAAAATGATTGAGGATCTTTTACAATAATTACATTTCATATATTCAGCAACAATATTTAAATACAAAAAATCATTAAAAACAAATGAGATGAAAAGTAGTTAACATGAGGATGAATGAAAAAGCATAAAAATGAGAGTGAAGAATCATGAACATGGACATAAGATCATGCTATTATATTGTCCATCAAATTATTCCACTATATTATAAGCACATGTGGATTTTCACCTCCTTCCTTGCAGTATTCAATAACGTATCCATCCAGGCCTCCAGCTCCGATCCTCTCTGGGGCGAGCCACTTCAGGTGGCATGTGCTGTCTGTCACATCATGGACTGTCAGACGTGTTGGCTCACTAGTCGGGGCTGAGGTCGACAGAAAGAGAGACTCAGGAGAATCACTGAGCGGCCCAGCAGAAGGAGGGTGATGCACAAAGGGAGGGATGGGGGGGAGGAGCTGGGAACGAGGAAGTAGAGACGGATGCAGAACGTACCAATGGGCATGAAGGGTTTGGAGTTGAGACTTGGCGGAGACAGGCCGATGCTGTTGACAGCAAACACCCTCATCTCATACAGGATTCCCTCAATCATCCTCTTGGCCTCATATGTAGTTGATTCATATACGTCAAAGTTGAGCTTCGTCCATCTGGAGGAGCCTTTCTTCTTCCTCTCCATGAGATAACCTGATGGAGCAACAACACAGTTAGATATATTTCTAGCCTGGTACTTGATGCATGATCCAATAGCATAGTATATATATTTGTAGAGATGAAAAGTTTTTTACCTTTGATTGGTGCACCGCCATCAAATTTAGGAGGTTCCCAAACGATGGTGGCGCAGTCCTCTCCCACTGATGTGCACTTGACATTCTCAGGGGGGTCAGGCACATCTGAAATCAGATTGCAGTTACTTTAAACATACTTATAAAGAGTTTGATGAAAACTTGGTAAACTGTCAACACAGCACAAAGCTCAGATATAATGTTACACCAGCTGATATTTTGTTGTAAACCTTTCACTTACCCACAATCTTCACAAACAGCACAGCCTTGTCCTCTCCGGCAGGGTTGGTGACACAGATGGTGTAGTTGCCCTCATCATCTCTCTCTGCGCCCTCTATGACGAAGCAGCTGAGATCTTTCCTGGACTCCACCCTCACACGTCCTTCAGTGTCTGTGATTGGCTGTCACACACAAAATGAAAGTGAATAAAGTTGGAGTTTCAGAGTGCAGATATTTAACCTAAAGAAGAGGTTTTAAGGGTGAGAAAGAGTTATGTGGGGTGCAGTTTTTTGCTCTCAGAGGGTGTAGGGACCATATGGACGTGTCCATAGCAGTTTCAAACGATGGCTGAAATGGCGATACCAATGTTAACCCTTTCAATGGTTTGGACCGCCATCTGTGTAATCAATACACCCAGAGGGAACAGACTGCTACATAGGTCCACATGCTTGTGTTTATTTATTTATGCAAATTTACCCAAATGCAAGCAGCTCCCCCAAGTTTTAGCAGCGATATTCTTGCACACCATTATGACTTTCTGCATAATGGTTTGACTTGGTGTTAGCTTGGCTAGCTCAGTTGGTAGCGCATGAGTTGTGGGTTTGAGCCCTGCACTGGGAGTAATGGTTTCCTTGTCTTATCTTTAAATCAAATAAGAAAAATGTAATAAAAAAAAATCCCTGGTGTGCTATGAATAAAGTAATATCTTCTTCTTTTTCTTATCTTATTTAGTAATATGACTCAGCCAATGTCAAAATCAAACCTACGCCCTTGCACTGGGGCAGACCATGAGGGAACTAAAGCGCCATTAAGCCTGACCATGGGATTGATCGGTGTCCTGTGCTACAGACATATCACTTTTCCAACATAGACACTTTGGTGCTTCAAAAAGCATCAGGGACAAATCCCTCTTGGTAAACCCTGTGCTCCTGACTGCCTGTGGACACAAAACCTCCTGAATCCCAACTGACCGGTTGGAGCCCAGAGTAAGAAAGCAACAGCCTATACTGCAGTGACAGATTAGCAGGTTGTCTTTTCTATTGACATCTCCAGATATTCAAGTTATCTGTTGTGTTGCATCTTCTGTCCGACTTTTACATGAATAACACAAATGATACGTGTGATCTTGCTTTGTGAAACATGTGTGATCTTCAGCATCATTTGAAAGACTGTATTAGCGTCATATCCTCACTTTATCTCCTTTGGACCACACAACAGTGGGCGCTGGCTCTCCTGTGATCTCTACATCCAGACGGAGCTTGTTTCCAGCCACCACGATGATAGTGTTTTGGGAGACCATGTTTCCAGTAGTGTCCAAGTGGATCTTTGGAGGATCTGGTTGTACAAAATAAAATAAAATAAATTAAAAGTCTCCTCTTAGAATAAGAATTAGACCCAGGATTTTTTTTAATTAGGAAAAGATTGATTTAGATTATTTGTGGCCTGAGGTAAATTAAGGCTACCTACCTTGTCTTGGCACATAGTCAATCTTGATTTCTGTTTTGAGAGGGAAAAAAAGAGGTGTCAGCATTAAGCAGGGTGCTGGTGACTAATGCATCCACGATTTCTTTGTAATCATTCTGTGTTTCTCACCCAAGAAGTTCAGTTTGGCAGAAAGTGACAGAGCATAGCCATCAGGAACAAACGTGTAGTCTCCAGCATCCTCTGGCTTCACATCATCAATAACCAGTCGGTGGAACCTGAAACAAGGAACAGAGAAGACGTGATGTAAGAAAAACATCTGTCTTACAAAATAAAGAGTTTTCCTATGAAATAATATTCTCCTTCTATGGTGTTTGCTCCCGTCTTTGTACCTTCCGATGTGAGTCATTTTGATGCGTTCGCTTGGCAGGACCTCCACTCCATCTTTGTACCACTTTCCTGTGACCTTGTCGTCAGACACTTCACACTTGAACACAGCCTGGTCTGTTGCCCTGACCGTCAGATCAGCGATGTCCTGCAACACCTCCAGTTCCTTTTCTGAATAAGACATCGGAAACCACAAGAGGACAGATCAGGCAGGCGATGCGATATGTGGAGGTAAGCAAAGAGGGAGGATAAGGTTCATAATGGTAGCATCTTGACTCCCACTGCCATGAGTTGTTACTTTGTTCATAAAAAGAGGCGTTAAGCCCTCGGGCCTGCAGTTAAATTCAGCTGCATCCTCTGCACTCAACAGCATATGGTGCATTTAAATGACAGGAAACATTGACTGAATATAGTAAATGTATATAAGAGATGCTGCAAAATATCTTTACACTGCTATAACATGATGTCAAACAAACGAAAAAAATCGATTAGATTTTTTTAGTTTCAAATGTTTCATAAACCGTATAATCACTGAAAATGAAAATAAACACTGAATGAGATTATTGTGTTTTTTTTTCTGTGGTACCTTCCACCTCCAGCTCTCCTTTGGTGTGACCTCCATTTGTCCAAGCGTGGTACATTCCGATGTCATCCAGCGTCGCCTCCTGGATGATAAGTGTGTGCTTCTTTCCGTCCTTCTTGAAGCGGTACTTTGTTGAATCTTTGTCTTTGTGAAGCTCCTGATCCTCAAAGAACCTGAGAATAAATATAAAATAGGATACGTTTTTTGAAAGGGTTCAATGCTTCATAAAAAATAACAGAAAAAAAACAATCAAAAAATGTTCAAATGTTCAACATTCAAAGTTACAGATGTAGTCTAATTTAGTTCAGATCTCTCGGTTAGATAACACATTTAATTTTAATTTGTTTTTTAATAAAATGTAAATCTGTCTAGTTGCAGTGATGAAGGAGTTTGAGCTCTGGAGATTCAAACATGTGATGCACCAAGAACATCAAATAATATACTGAGTGCTGGGAGCAACACATTTTTAAAATTAAAATTGAAATTAAATTATTTTTAAATCTACACTGAGAAACACAATAGCTACATACGACACACTGCTGTATAAAGACCTTCTGTATTCTGCTTGAGCAGCTATAAATCAAGCTATGCTGGGCTGAATACTGTGATATTTACTGACCACATGACATGGGCACCCTCCTCTGACACTTCTATCTCAAACTCCACTCTTTCTCCCACAACCACGTGGTAGTCGTCCATCAGCTTGGTGATGGTCACAGGGGGTTCTGCATAGAACATTAGGAGAAAATTCAGGAACTCGGCAGACCAGCGTTTACACTTTGGAAGAAGCTTTTTTTGTCATCTACTATCAAAAAAAAAGAGTTTGCACCTTTGACAAACACCTCTGTGAAACACTTGTCCTCGCCAACCACACACTCGTATGCAGCATCATCAGACAGGTTTGTCTTGTTAATGGTCAGTGTTCTGATGTTCCCGTTTGCCTCCATGACGTACCTGGAAAAGTGGCCGATTAAATATCAAAGCAAAGACTGTATGGTTACAATGAAGTGGTGTTTATAAAAACTACATAATGCCTTTTTTAAAAAATACTTTCACTATATTCTCTATATCTATCAAATGCTTCACATTTAATTTGGGTTTGATTTAAAGTTTAGACTCTGGTCATTCTGAAGGGAATGAATTTTGACCCAGTTTATGTTTTTCAGTTTCCTGCAAGGCCATAGATTTCTCACATTAAGACCTTTAATGTAAAAAACAGAGGTCTTTGTCCCGGGGGTGTATCTACATTTGTGTACTCAGGGCATGAGATGTTTTGGCAGTGCAACTTGCTTAACCCACTGGGAGGCTCCTTATGACTGGCTAAAAATAAAACATGTCGATGGCAGCATCGTTTCCGAGTAAGACTTTGTGGCGCAGATAATTTTAGCTCAATATTTTTAGACCACTGCCCATCAAGTCCATCTGAGCTTGATGATTAATGTGAAAACAGTCTAACACTGCTGTCTAATTAAGCAATGTTTAGCATTGAGCTTAGCACTGTGAAAAAAAAAGATCAAAAAACATCCATGTGGTTTACTGATAATTGATACATGTGCTTGTTTATGCTTTTATGTGTGTACTTGGCTGAGGGTTTGATCTCCTGGCCGTTCTTCAACCATTTGACCTGGACGTTGGGATCGACCACCTCACACGTCAGGACAATTTTCTTGCCCTTATCCACTGAGTAGCAAGATTCAAGCTTCTTCAGGAAAGCTGGGGGTTGTAGTGAGGAAGAGAAAAAAACTTCATCAGTTCACAAATACCTATCCAGTTTTATATTCTCCTTCATGTTGCCTACTCCACTTCCCTGCTGTCCTTACTTCTCTACCCCCTTGAGGTAAAATCTCATCTACTAATTCATTTCCTTCATACTTCAAATACTCCTCTACTTCTTCCCCTCCCTTCACCCCTGGGGTGACCCGACTTACCCTCGCTATGCTTGGGCTCGGCCTTCATCTTTTTCAGACGTTTCAGCATCCCCCTTAGGTCAGTGATGCCATACTTAAAGGCAATTTTCTCATACTCGCTCGGATGGGCACTCTTAAGCAATTCCCACACATCTATCTCTGGTTCCTCCTGTTCAGGTTTCTTCTTCCTGTCAGTCAAGAAAAAGGGGGATATGTGGACAATTAGGACTGGCAACACAAACCAAAATGGAAACAAATGGGGATTTTTGAAAAGATAAAATGTGCTTAATCATTTTGATGAAATGTTTATTTTCTCACTTCTTAGCCGCTTTCAGCAACGCACTGAAATCAAGATCTCCCTCATCCTCTCCGGCGTCACTGTGTGTATGGAAACAGAGAGTATACTAAACATAACCACCATCAGCCATACCATATCTTCTGACATGAAGCTGAATGTAGTATACTGCCTTATAGCAATGTGCTGAAGGACATGTTCACACACACACACACACACACATAGGAAAATATTCTAAACAGTCCACATATGCATTTTCTCTCTTCTGCATTTGCATAGGATCTCATACAGACACAGGCTGAAACACAAACCCTAAAGCACTCACGCTCTCTTGAAGGCAGACAAAATATCCTCCTGCGACTCCTGCTGTTGAGCTGTAACAGGAGAAGTTGCAGAGAAGGCACATTGTTGCCGGATCAGATCAAAACATCAGCATGAATAGCATCCCTGGCATCGTCAGCAGGCCACACTCTGTTTTCACTCACCCTCAACAGTGATCTCAAAGGTAGCGCTGTCACACTTGTCTTTTGCCGTCACCTCACACCTGTAGCCCCCAGCATCTCCAGCAACCACTTTGATGATCTTCATTTCATATGTATAGATCTTGGAGGGGATTCAAATACTTCTTAGTTATTTCTGAAGGAAGGGGATCGGATCCCACAGTACTTAAAATCTATGTTTTGTACACACACACACCTTAGTATTTCTGTCATAAGTTTCTTTGAACTGCATATGTTTCCCAGCCTTGCTGCCCAGGTCCATCCACTTGCCCTTCAGCCATTTCATGGTGGGTTTTCTCGTCAGGGTGGTTGAGTCAACCTTGGCTATGAAAGTGGCATCGGTTCCTGCCAGCAACGAATAATTAGAATAACATTATATAATCAGGTTACACATCACGCATTCCTCCAGGTTCCTGTCTGTCTTGATAATTATTCATCCGTCCATTTACTCATGTGTCTGACCTGCAACAGCGACGAACTGATCTGGTGGCTTCTCCACAAACAGCCCAGTGAGCTCAGTGGATCCGGGCTCTGAAAAGGTGGAGGAACAATTACACACAAGGGCTGAAAACAACATGAAAGCTAATATGGCACTGGCCACAAGTGCAGGGACGGAGTAAAAGGCACATACAGTGTGTATTTTTTGTTTATTTTATTTGACTGAATAAAAGGACAAAAAACTAAAAGTATAACAAGTGTAACAAAGACACACTTCCTGTAAACATGTATATTTTGCTGACAAAACAAAAATACATTGTGGATCTACTTGCTTAGCTCTACCCCGACATTATAATTAACAGATGCTAAATTAAATCATCGACCTATAAAGCACTCAGAAAGAGAAGAAACGTCCCTCAAGTTATAATCCAGCTGTACTGATGCTATACGCTGAACACTGTTGCCCTCTTGTGGTGAAATAACAACTCACTCAGTACAACAGATAAAGTTTTTCTGGGGTTTCTGGATTTTTTTTCAACATCCCATCCTCTGATTGGGCATCAGATTTTTTCATATATTCTTTGGGTAATTCCCAATGAAATGTCTCAAAAAATAACTCAGTAGTTTTCCCATAATGTTGGTAACAAACAAACAAACACACACACACACAAACAAACAAACAAACGAAGGTGGATGAAAACATTAGACACAACACGAGTTAGAGCTCTATCAGGACTATATACAATGTTTTCTTATTGCAAAGTTTTGTTGTTTTTTTGACCTAACACAAATGTAGCTACTTTTGAACTCATGTTTAAGCCGTGCTCAACAGCAGCCATGCTCTGCCTGTCTTAATCCATGTGTATTTCTAAGTCTTCCTCTGATGCTGTTCTCACTCATGTACTTTTTTTGTACTTTGTAATAAAATCAAAGATTCAAAAAAGCAACAGATGATTTTATAAGAGTTTCTAATCTTCTGTGTGCGACAGTTTTTTTTTTTGGACACTGACATTAACTGAGTGTTTCTCTGATTCATTGTCTCCCTCAGTCACAGCAGATAAAGTGTTGATCATTTTCTGGGAAACAAATGTTCCAGTGATACATAATCACTACAGGAAATTATCTTTACCAATTAAAAGGTCCAGAATGTTTTTTATGAACAGTGACTGCGTAAAATAAAACTTTGCACTTTGTACTCCAGTCTAATTGTTAGTTTTCAAGGTATGAAACTTTATAACAATTCATCTGGTGTTACTGCACAGTCCTATACAGTAATACCCTGCTTCATTTCAATAGATGGCCTTATAAATTAATTCAGTTATTCACCTCAGCTGGGGGAAACAAACAAATATGGAAGTATAACAATGTACAGTTATACTGTACCATAAGTGAAAATTAACTCTGGAGTTAAACAAGACCAGTGAACAGCAATTACAGAATGAATATTCTGTACAATTATATATATTATAGATATTATCAAACCACACAGTGAAACACATCCACTTTCATTCATGACAGAAAGATCATGACTGCTATCAATCAAAACAGATCGTAATCAAATGAGTTGATTACTGTACGTTTAATTATCAGTCTTGGGATAAATTATTTGAAATTGCCTTGACTGCTTCCTTTGGACTGATCTTGGGAGGCTATTGCCACATAAGTACCAATTACTTTACCCCAGACGCTGCCTGAACAAATCACTGAAGTGTGACTTGAAAGACATTTGTCTGATTTTTTTTGTTGTTGTTTTGTTTTTGTTTTTGAATTGTGATAAATAGAATAATTTGTATCAAAGTTTGTTGCATTCCCCACTGGAGGTACATCAGAATAATTCAACTCAAGGCAAGCTCAACACTTTAAAGATTTCCATGGCCAATTTAAAAAATAAATAAATAAATAAAATTAAAAATTCCCAGATATTGGCAGTAACTTCCTGCTGACATTCATTAGCAATACTGGTGCAAGTGCCCCTAAAACAGACTGCAGTTGGCCATGTGATGATAATCCCCCCACACACTATACCCCCTTGGGTACAGCTTTAAACAGCCTTGGTATGATAAGCACTACCCACACAGAAATTCCACTCCTAATACACACACTGAAGGCAAACTCAGTGTGGTGCAATGCCCACTCTGGAGTCAGGACAGGGGATCAAAAGAAATGGTAGACTTGAAAAATAAAACCCAGAACTGATGGTTACTGTGTATGAAGGAGACTTGTCCTCCTACACAGTGTGCATATGATAATTAAAATGATATCCCAGAAGAGACTCCTGCACATTTTACAAACTCCACAGAACCACCAGGAGACGATGTTTGGATCTGCATCAAGTCAAAATGTGATTTGTTATTTCAGAGTCAATAATGTCATTTTCTATTTCTCACAGTTTTTCTGTCTAGTCTTACATGACTAGTCTGACATGATTTTGCAACACTAAGAGAAAGTACAGGTTAATTGTAGCTTGCAGGCCATGCTACCACCCAACTGAATGCAGCTGCTTGAACGCATGGTGGATGCATGAAAGGAAATATCAGGTGTAGAAACACAGCAGATCGTAACAACCGCAAAGTGCTCCAATTTCCCTCAGAAAAAGGTTTGCACTTTTTGTCTTCTTTGTTTCATGCTCCACTTTCCCTCTTGTCACGCTCTGCCACTACACTTATCTTTTATTCTCCTCTATATGTCACAGCTCACGCTGAGCTCTGTCTGGATCATCTGCAGCACAGTATACCTTCTTCCTCCCTCCGGGCAAATGTAGCCACAGCGGGAGGAGCTTGGTGAGTCCCACATTTAGTGAAGGGGCATTCACGGCAGGCATGAACGCTGAGACAAGATGAACACACGGTAAAAACCTATGGTCGAACCGACATCACTGGACGCCACAAGGAATTTATAGAGGTGATTTCCAGGGCAGTAACCAAATTTAACACTCCGAGACCTCACCACAGCTGCTTGCTCCCACCACCCCCTACCCCACATTCGCTCGGCAGGCCGCATTTCAGGCGAGTTCAAGCTCAACAGCCAACCTCACCAACATAGCAGCCTTGTTATGAGAAAACAAAACAGACACCACTGAAGGAGGCTACTCGTTTTACCTCCGCATACCCCCAGGGCCGTCATCTCGAAAAGGAAACACACTGGACATCTTCCTGGTTATTTTGGCCTCGCTGCAATGTTCCAGTTTACCAGAGTACACCACACACCTCTTCTCAACATGTGACAAAGGTTGTCTCCACCATCTCTGGTTAAGTTCACCCATGTGTCCAAGCAGGGGAAAGGAAACGCTTGTTAATGTCGGTGTCTAGTAGGACATTTCACACACATCTGAAAGACACTGCAAGGTATTAGCCGCCTTCAGCTCCTGAGGTCTTGGCACTTCCATAACCCTTTCTTCACCCAATCTCCCCCTGGTCAGTCATAAAAGAGCCTCGCATTCAACTCGTCACTCTGCGATCCTGAAGCACTGTGGCATTCAGGACAGCAACAACAGGAGCTCTTGAGTTTTGCTTGTAAAACTCGAGATGTAGCTTGATCGCAACATTTCATAGGCTTGATACACAACCACACCGTTCAGCTAGCAGACCACGCCAAGGGCCTTCAAGCTGACGAAACATGACCCCGCATTCAAAACCTCGCTGTGCTGGTTGGCACCGAGTTTGATTATTCCTTGGACGACCTCACTGCTTGACCTCTCTTTGTAGTTTCCTAGTACGCCGTTAAATTGAGAAGTAACCATAAAAAGTGTCGTCACGTCAGATGACACTTGGTATGTTTAACAGCAACAGCTGTCATTGTTGTACGATGAGCGGCGCACATGAAGCACAGCTGTGTTTCCACTCTCATTGTTTAAATCGCCTGAGGGACCGAAGAAAAAGCGAGCTGGTATCAGAGGTCACAGATGGGAGGGACAGGACTGTTCTCGTGAAGGAACACATTCAGGATTGTTGAAAGAACATAAACAGCATCATTCGTCAGTGAGGTGTCTGGCAGCATCGATGGGGACACAACAGGTGAATGAGGCAAGGATAGCGGCAGACATTACACCACCTCCTTGGCGTCTCTTTGACACAGCCATGGATCTGGTGGGTTGTAGGTCTGAGGTGTGACTTATCTGCAGTAAGCTACTACTGCGTTGCAACAAGCTGCAAGCTCAGAGAGGGATTTTTACCAAGAGGGATTTTCTCTGGATCTGTAAGGTTTAACTCTGAGTCATTTCACTGGCAGCTTTGTAGCACAGAGGGGGGGTCACATACTGTAACATATCATTGTAAACTTAAGTATGTCATTTTACATAGTAGGTTTGGTTTCCTCCACACTTCCTGTCATTCCCACACACATAGGTCTCAGTAAGTGACGTGAAGCATCCGTGGACTGATGATGTGTATGACATTTTTCTTTATTCTGTCTTGAAATAAAATGATCATTGTTGACTTCCTGACCAATATCAAGTGGTTTGCTTGGTTACAAATGTCAGATGTGTATTTATCATACAAAGAAGATTTTAATTGAATCAAGCAGTTCAATTAAAAAGCTCTTCGGGGATCATTTTGTTGTTGTTCAGAAAATGCTCAAGAGAAAAGTTTCTCTTTGTCGTTTCCCCCTCAACAATGAAACAATGAAAATATCCATCAGAACAGCTGAGAACATTTTAACATTTTAGTCAAGGAGTTTCATGAACTTTTTTTGATGAGTGTGAATTATTCTTGTTACACAACAGTGAGGTCACAAATTATTAACCTTGTTTTTATTAAAATGTCAAGCCAAAGAAGGCTCGCACATAACTCTGTCAAACTCTAAAAAATAAAGCTAAAAATAGCAAAAAGCCTTAAATCAGTCCAAAGTGAGGTAGTCACAATGATTTCAGATAATAGAATAGACCCGGGGTTTACTTAACACGTCATATATTATGTGACATCTTCACTAGCACATAATACCAAAATTGTTTTCAAAATAGTGTTATTAACACCCAAACTAAACATTTGGATATAAATGCTGCTCTTTTCTTACCATCCCCATCAGCTTCTGAATCTGCTGCAGACAAGGAAGCAAACAAAACTGAAACAAGCAGCTGAGGAGCAAACGCCCGGTGTCGCACAAAAAGACAAACAGTTGCAGCAGAGACCAGCAAACATGGCTTTAACAGAAGCATCATGCACCATCATATTTCAATACAACATACTGAAACTAAATCCACTCAATGAAAGTTTTACTTCTTGATGTTCAGTACATGCATAAACAAATAAATATGACGACAAACACAACACATAAAGAACATAAATCACTTACAGTACAAACACACAGTAAACAGAATCTAAAGTACAGTATATTCATGTATATGCTTTGAATTACTGTTTGGTGCCGATTCTGTAAAACCAATCAAAGGGTAAATGCACACGTAACATATACTATGCAGTATATGTATATATATCAGTCCAGTGGTGAAAAAAACCAAGAACATTCAGTGTGAAATTAATAATCCTGTTATCCACGTCACAGCAGCAGAGCAGGTGCTGACTTCACAACCCAAATATGGAATATTAGTTATTCCATGTGAATAAATAATAAGTTCTCTTATTTAAAAAAAACACATCACTAAAATCTATGAAGGTCACCTTAGATCAATCTGAAAAGACCTACAAGAGTCATGCAGATACTGAAATTTTCACACAGTGTGGCACATGTATACACTCATGTGAATACATTAAATGGATTATATAGGTGCATATATTAAACCAGAACACTCAATGTCATTTCAGTGCCTCTGTGTCAGTTCATTCCCAGGACTCTGCCTTACCTCCATCTGCAGGTGGCAATTCTAAGGAAAATGAATGGAGATTAGCTCATAGCTCCTATATAAACTGTAAATATTTATTATTTCTTGACATCATTGCAGAAACTGAGAGGAATGTCTGTAAAAAAAATGTGTTATTATTTCTTGACACTGAGAGATGCCTACCCTCTTTTGCTGGCTGTGGCTCAGCTGGGCAAATAAAAATCACGGTTAAGCAATGAAAAATGTTGAGACATGGAAAAGATTCAATTTTGGAAAATCACCCAAAAAAAAAAAGCAACCACTGGAAAAATTCAACCAAAGCACATGAACACTTGCAGATATTTTCTCACACTCCCCATGCCTGCAGTGAAATGTAACCCAAAGGTCACTGTAAGAAACAAGGTTCACAGATGTGGAAAATGCATCCAGTTGCAGTCAGTCAGTGTGTATTAAAAAACCACACAGATGGTTTGTCTTGCCTGCTAAACAGAGATGAATCCTTATAATTCAAAAGTGTACATGCTAAAATCGACTCAAACTCAATATGTGTTTTTAAACACCAACACAGAAACAGGAACATGAAACCAGAACATTCAAAAGTCATTTCAGTGCCTCTGTGTCACTTCATTCCCAGGACTCTGCCTTACCTCCATCTGCAGGCGGCACTTCTAAGGAAAATGAATGGAGATTAGCTCATAGCTCCATTGTAAACTGTAAATATTTACTATTTATGGACATAATTGAAGAAACTGAGAGAAAGATCTATAAAAAATCTGCAATTATTTCTTGACATTAAGAGATGCCTACCCTCTTGTGCTGGCTGTGGCTCAGCTGGACAAATAAAAATCATAGTTAAGCAATGAAAAATGTTGAGACATGGAAAAGATTCAATTTTGGAAAATCACCAAAAAAAGCAACCACTGGAAAAATTCAACCAAAAC
>OOFC01018603.1:14650-30686 GCA_900323345.1 Pseudochromis fuscus
AGGTGCATAGAATAGAAACTACTGTAGTGGCTGGGGTTGCGTTATCCATCCACTAGATAGAGCTGCGCTAAAGTTAGTCAGTCAAACTTTATTAATAGAAAACAAACCAACGTTCTAACAACTCCGTTCACTCCCAAAACAAGCTAGTGCATTTACAATACAGTACCATATTTACCGGTAGCTCTTACCGGTATTTGCGCCGCCTTCATTAAAAACAATGTATTTCCAACTCCATTTGTCACAGTTCAAAGCTACATGAACAGCTGTTTTATTTTTTTCCCCGAGGTAACGTCAGTGACGTAGTTTTATCTTTTACCAACAGCAACGTACAACAGGTAGTGCAATTATTTTATCACGTAGTTAGTGCATTCATGCCATTTTGGGGACTTTATACACAGACAAGTGGTGTGGGACTGGAATTCCCCTTTACCGTTTTTACCGCTGTTACTTCGGTGACACCCCCTGACTACAGTAGCCATAATTAACCAATATTGATCCATATATAAGGCGCATCGGATTATAAGACGCACTGTCGGTTTTTAGGAAAATTAAAGGCTTTAAGGTGCACCTTATAGTGCAGAAAATACGGTAATTATTTCTTGAAACTGTGAGATGCCTACCCTCTTGTGCTGGCTGTGGCTCGGCTGGGCAAATAAAAATCATAGTTAAGCAATGAAAAATGTTGAGACATGGAAAAGATTCAATTTTGGAAAATCACCAAAAAAAGCAACCACTGGAAAAATTCAACCAAAGCACATGAACACTTGAATAATTTCCTTACAATCCAAAAGTGTACATGCTAAAATTAACTCAAACTCAACAAATCTTTTTAAACACCAACACAGAAACAGGAACATGAAACCAGAACATTCAAAAGTCATTTAAGTGCCTCTGTGTCACTTCATTCCCAGGACTCTGCCTTACCTCCATCTGCAGGCGGCACTTCTAAGGAAAACGAATGGAGATTAGCTCATGGTTCCTATGTAAACTGTAAATATTTACTATTTCTTGACATAATTGCAGAAGCTGAGAGGAATGTCTGTGAAAAATGTGTAAATATTTCTTGACACTAAGAGATGCCTACCCTCTTGTGCTGGCTGTGGCTCAGCTGGGCAAATAAAAATCACGGTTAAGCAATGAAAAATGTTGAGACATGGAAAAGATTCGATTTCAGAATATCAGAAAGAAAAATATAAAAAAGCAACCACTGGGAAAATTCAACCAAAGCACATGAACACTTGCAGATATTTTCTCACACTTCCCATGCCTGCAGTGAAATGTAACCCAAAGGTCACTGTAAGAAACAGTAAGCTCACAGATGTGGAAAACGCATCCAGTTGCAGTCAGTCAGTGTGTATTAAAAATCCACACAGATGGTTTGTCTTGCCTGCTAAACGGAGATGAATCCTTACAATCCAAAAGTGTACATGCTAAAATCAACACGTCTTTTTAAACACCAACACGGAAACAGGAACATTAATCCACTGAAACAGGTCATCAACACACATCAAAACAAGAGACAAAGGATTCCCATGATGCTGAGATACACACTACATACATGTACAAAGAACATCAACCACTTGACTAATTTCTGACATTAGATCAATAATAAAGTCATTTACTAGAAGTTGTTTTAGCTAACAAGTGATGCATGCTGCAGGCTAGCTATGAAATCCAAACACGCTGAAAAAGAGTGGCATAATAATTGCATTATCCCCTTCAGCAGCTCCATGTTGTCTCATGATGTGATTGACTTATGGGCCTATCTTCTTGACTCAGTAATTGCTCGACTTATTATCTATAGCAAAAACCACTTGTTCTGTATTATTCACATAATTACCCTGACTGATTAGTTCAAATGCATTTTTCACCACTCGGTTCAACTCAAACCCACTCAATGTCACATATTAACAATGTGTAAATGCACTGAATCACTCAAAGTCACAAAAAATGAAACAAAAGAAAAGCATCGTCCCTCACCCGCTTCTGCTGCCTCCGCTGGGGCTAAAATGAGTGGATCTTTGTTAGACATAGCAAGTAATATCATGGTAGCCCCATCGGGAAAATACATATTAAACACATTTCAACAGCTGAGCGAAGAGATTTCATTCAGAAATTCAGACCAGTAACATAAAATATGTTTTATGAAAGCGTTTATCTCATGCTTCGTCTGCGTGGCGACATAATTAGAGGACAGTTGAGCAGACTCTCAGTGAAATGGCCTCAAGGTAACAATATAGACCATATACAGTACAGTAGCATGCTGGAGTACATGAATAAAATAAAGATGCCCTCCTGACAAGTTCATGAATAAATAACACTGTGCATGCTGATTACACACCATTGTGAGTGGGAGCCTGTGTTTGCTTGACACAGGCAGTTGACATGATATGTGAGTGAAAAGTGAAAATGCGAGAGCCATAATCACGTCACTGTGTGATAATGTAAGGCACACAAAAGGTCAGTGGGCAAATGTGGAGAAGCAGCTGACTTACCCTCCCCCGCTGGCTTAGCTGCGAAACAGAAACAAAAGAAGAGGATGATCAGAAACGTGCAACATATGCTCTTCTTCATAAATTAGCAACACACATAAACTGCAGAGAAAGTTTTCCTCCGTCATAATTCGGGGATGTGCTTCAGCTTCAAGGATTTTTATTTTATGATATTTAAATGTTGGCTTTCAATAAAATGGTTATTTTAGGAATTCATAGTGAATGATCTGAGGCCATAAATCTAAAATATGATCTTGGTGAGAGGATACATTGCACAAATTGGTCACCTTTGAAATGTCTATCAAGTTGCATAACCCCTGGCACACGTCTTTGAAAGTGATATTTTTGAAGACATGGTTCAATGGCTAAATTGGAGCTTCAGAGGATGATCTTTTTTTTTTGTGGAGTGCTATGGGTGTAATTGTTGAAGCCTAAATCTGGTAAAAGGAAATTCTCAACAGAAATAGAGGCATATAATACACCCAAGTCCCCGAGTGTCTCTGGGGGTCACCCTAGTAGCTGGTAAAGGCCAGGGACGGTGTCTTATGACCTTCCTGAAGTCATGCCACGTTCTCTTAAGGTGCTCGCAGTTGCCTTGAATAGTCAAGCCAACTTGACCTCAGGGGCTTTACTGTTCACTTTATCTTTGTTGTAAACTTCTGGCTAAAATAGGTGTCATGTACGGAAGCCCTAAAAGGACGTGGTTAACTGTATTTTTATTTTCGCCGTTTTCCGTGATAACGAGATAACTTCAGTGGGTTATTTTTTTTAGTTATTTTTGAGTCATTATAAAGTACCACAGTAACGTCAAATGATCATAACTCCAAACCATGATGAGCAAAAGCACAAACAAACAGAAGTAAAACTCACTGTGCGCAGCAGCAGCAGCAGCGTGGGACGTCGTGGTCCGGATAAAGACAGTAATCCGACTTTTGTTTTGATTTCTAGATTGTCAGAAAATTATCTCGTTTTCTCGCGATAACGAGATAATCCTGTTTACTCGAGATAACGAGGAAAAGATCGCGAGAAAACCACTGAAATTCTCTCGTTATCACGTGAAAACGGAGAAAATAAAAATATAGTTAACCTTGTCCTTTTAGAGCTTCCGTAGTTTAAGGCTTCCGTAGTTTGATTGTGGTATAAGCAAACTCAGCAGACCTGGGTCCTGATGAAACCTAGTGAAATTTTATTACCACATCTCTATTTTTCTGTATTATTTCCTATTACTTCTTGAAAACATTTATATCTTTGATGCCACGGAGTAAGATAACTTGTTATTTTCTCATCACAAAATCCGCGAATTACCCATCGCACTTACAAGCTGGAAAGCTGCTCGGCACAGAAAGTCTTTGGTATAAATACTTCACAAACCCTGTCGGAGGATTAAACACCTGCATCGAGAGAAAATCTGCGCCAGCATCTGCTAAGTCAATCCACTTGGGGTGAGAATCTTGATCATCTTCAACAAGTTTGTGATAAAGCAGGGTAATGAACTTCTGAACAGCTGCTCCTCACAGTTTAAATGTTCCCCTCAGAGACTGTCTGTGGTTTCATAGCCAGAGTTGTACTCGCCGTGTAATTAGTGTGATTTTTTGAAGATATGCTTGTTGGCTAAAAAAGTATACATAAAAAGGAAACGTGTTTACTCAATGCAGACCTCTCTGTTTTATATTTAAATTTGTCTAAAAGTGTGTTGTCCTACTGTATGTCTTTGTCCTCACTTTTCTTTACTTCCTGTCTGAAGGTGTAAGGATGCAGCTTGGTATGAGCACTTTCTATCCCAAACATTATTTTGCTTTCAGTTTAGCTGCTGCAGGACTTCACCTCACAGGCTGTTCACCTCTTCATATCTACCACTGACAGCTTGATTTACCGTGTATGTGATGACCCAGACATAAAGGTAGTGTTAGGTGCCCTGACCTCTAATGATCTCCTGGAGCTCTTGCAACGTTATACTCCCTGAGCGAGTGTGTATGAAGATACCTGAGCAACACTCATTTGAATGCATGCTGATTTTGATCTGGTATAAACACGTATATACATCTATGTAAATATATAGATGTCATTTACTACTTCTATTAGGTTACAGGTATTTGCAATGCATAGGTTTAATTGTCATAAGATCGTCCTAAGAGAGCCAAGAAATCCTCTAACGCCAGCAGCGGCCTCACATTGAACCACAGAAAATATTGTGTAATGATAAGATAATCATGTATATGTATAGAAAATTTATTTAATATTTCCTGAAGCTGCAGATAAGCCTAATAATACAACTTGTGTGTCATTTTTGTTTTTTACTATTTCAAGGATCAGTCGGTATTTGTGTCCCACATATTGTGTAAAAGTTAGAAAACTTGTGTGTTCCTGGCACGACGACTGTTTAACCATATTTTCTTAAAAAGCTCATTGAGCTGCCTCCCAGTGTGGGAGTGACAGCAGTTTGGTTTTCAGTGATGGGGTTTTTCTGTACAGATTTTGGGATCGCACAAAATGCCTTTAAGCGTGATTTAACGCCAGCATTAGTCATTCACTAAGATAAGATTAATCATTTCATCATTACGTGTCAAGCTTTTTGGTATCCTAAAGAAGATAAATAGCGCTGAGTGACTGGAGAAACTTCACAGAGCGGTTTTTGGTTCAATTTGCCCCGATAGTGTTTCATCAGGACACAGTGACGAGAGGAATTACGGCCATGAATCATGCCATCGCTTCTAACCACTGACTAGAAAACTGTCAGGTGCTTGATTGACTACGCTGGAGCAACGCCACATTCAAGAGGGAGCACTGGGCCTGCTGACCAAGAAGGAACTTTCTGGGTGAAAGTGACAGATTACATAATGATTTATCTCAGCTGGGACTGCAAAAGTGTTACAGCAAAACCTGATATGCTGGGCTGCATGAAACTCTATGAACTTAGAAGGAAAAAAAAACAAAGTGGGAAAGGTCAGCTTCTCGCGGAGTATTTTTAGCTGTTAGCTAAGGGCGGGATCTGGCTGCTACCAAGTGAAGCAGATAATGTTTAGAGTAATTTTGTGAGTAAAATAATTAATATTGTGGGAATAATTAATACAGTGGTGCTACGCTGTGGGGTGGAAATGTTTCCACTGCTCTCCTGTTGGATTATAAGACGCATAGTGATCTGTTTTATTCAAATATCACATTTAATATTTCTGAGAATCGTGGAATAGAGCTGAAACTAAACAGGTGATCTGAGCCTCATACTTGAGGCTTTGCAGCTGAGTTTGGCTCAGCGTGGCGGGTGGTGCAGAGATACAGTAAGCAACGGGGAATCATATCTATATTACAGGGATAAACACCATGGCTGTATATGGTTAATGAAAGCAGCGTGTGGTTATGTTTCGGGGATATAAATAAAAGGGTGCAGCTGTGGTCGTCCAGGGCAGGGGTAGATGGGGAGAAAAAGAATCAAATATTGCCCGGCAGATTTGATACAACGTGTTAACAACTTGAGAAAAGCCCATTACATTCATTATCTCAACACGGACGGTGTAGATGTACACCAAAGTCGATGAAGTGGTTTGAGAGGATCAACACTCTTTTGCGTAATCAGCCTGGACAAGTGAACGGCCCAAACAGATGCATGTACAGTGACAACAAGACGACCCTCTCTGAGGTGATGTCATTAACATTTTGACCCGGTGATGTAATAACAGCTGGTTAGTTGGTAATTTATGGCTATTCAAATATTCCTCAATAGTCTATATGAGACGCCTTACCTCCCCAGCAACAGTTTTACAGTATGTTATAGATATATTATAGAGAGTAAATCCAAACATTTCATCTGCTCCCAAATCAGTGAAAAATACAAATGCATGTCAGTGATAGTGATCAGTGGAGTGATCAGCCATATTTTCAATAGAAACAGCTGCTGTGGGTCACGTGAACTTTGACTTGTTGAGGTTGAACTACACTCCTCACAAACCATCTGACTGGCCATTATATATCATCCAAGTTCTTACATGTATCTTATGCCATAAGAGCAGATAACACACAGTCAAATGTATAAGTTATAATATTCGATATAATACTAAAGATAATATACAAGCATATTTTAAAATGTATCTGTAAAAATGTCTCAACTTTTCAGATCCTCATTGTTTTTTTTTAATCCATTATAAAAGAGACAGATATATTGAACATGCATTCACATCATGTTGCCAAAAAGAAATCCGAAAACAACATTTCAAACAATCCCTTGATTTATGTAACATCCTCTGGTAATTACTATTAGATGTATTTCAAGCCAATATACCTCAGATCAAACTGAACCAATCTAAATTCAAGCATCCACGCTGCCACAGAAACTCATTCTACAGACTAATTACAATTAATTATGCTGTTACAAAAAGTATCTGCATACCTGCAGGGACTGGCTCAGGCATGGTTATTCCTGTGTCTTTTTCTTAGCTTCTGGAAGACTGAGGAGTCGTGGGGGCTTATTCCTTTTATTTCTCCCCTCTCTCTCTGTTATTCAAAGCTTTCCTGGCACTCAAGTCACCCACACCCTCCAGTGAGCGAGGAGTTCTGGAGAGACTGATGACACCCTTGAGGAGTTCAAGAGAGGCACTCAGAGTGAAAGCGTGTTAAGGTGGAGAGAGAAAAAAAAAAAAAGAAAGATGAGGTGGTGGTGAAAAAAGGTCTTACACAAGTATGATGAGATTAATGGGCTGACTAAACCCACTGAGCTTTAATAAATACAGAATATTCTAGTGGCCAACAACTGATCCAATTCTTGACACTATCTCGTCGTGTCAGTCTGATCTTGTAATTATCACCCTTTATGTCTGCATTAAGAGCAGGATTAGCAAGTGTTTGCAAAACATTTTTGGGGTTTATTTTTGTAGACATAACCTAATACTCTGGTAAACATGTTGCAATGGTTGTGGAAGGAAATTGAAGAAAGATGCAGATGCAGACAACTAAGGATGGAAGTGAATTCACAATACTGATGGTTACAGTATCAAACTGCATTATCTAATCCAGTGCAAAGACTGAAAACAGGCGGAAATAACTAGCCTGACACTGATCAACATGTTATCTATCTTGTTTTATTAGTGACATTTCACGGTGGGGTCGCGACCTTTTCCTCGCTGGAAACAGCTACTTCCTGTAATCTATGCTGGATGGCTTTGCAGAGGCTGGTTGCTTTGAGTCCTAATGCTTTTCATAAGAAAAAAAATGTAGCCTATTTTGTTTTGAATAAGCAAGTAATAAAACAACAAATGTATTATAAGAAAATGTAATTCAACTACAAACTGTAAATCTATTTCCTATATGGGAAATAACCCTATGATAGTGTTACAGTATATATTTAGTTTTTAGATAATTAAGTTTGTTTGTTTATGAGGAACTAAAAACTGCAAATATACATAATGGAGTAAAAAGTACAACATTTAAGTATATAATAACTATACTTAATAAACCTCAAATTGTAGCCCACTTAAGTCGAGTATTTAGGAACCCTAATATTATTCTGGGGTCTTATTTGTAGCACAAATGAGGCCTCTACAGTCAGCTGAGAGCCAGGCTTACAGCCAGCTTACTGTAGATGGTCAGGTGGCCACAGCCAGCAGCAGTGCCTGTCTCTTAGGCATGTCTTCATTACTTGTCCTCATCTCCTCCTTCATTTATCAAGAATGTGCATGCATCAGCCCGAGCCACCACGGAGACAAGCACCCTACTGCCAGGGTCAAAGTGTGAATCTGTGATAGGTATGTCTGTCTGCAGGGACCTCAAGGCGGGTGTATCTATAACTGAACTGGTGACGTATCACTAGAAAAAAAAAGCAAGAGAGCAAGACTCAAAGAGCAACATTACACAGAACCAGGATGTTTTCCCATTGGTCCAATCAAGACACAATATGTGGTATTAGTCTTTTCATCTCAGTTTTGGAAATGTCAAACTATTACTGCGGTAATGTTTGCAAGCCTTTGAAAAAGACTTGTACAGGACACTCAGAATTAATATATCTGAGTGCATTTATCTGCACAGTGATAGTGACAGAGCAATGAAGTGGTGAGCAGTAAAGCTCATACATGACAAGTAGAGTGAGTCATTTAAAATAACCTTGATGCAGAAAATAAAATCACAAAGCAGTGGAGAGCATGACAGTGAGAGTGAGTGTGTGCATGAGTGTCTGCACAGGAAGAGAGCGGCATATGGAGAAGGGCAGATTGTATATTCAATTTCTCAGAGAACTTGTTGATCAGCTTAGCTCCTCAAAACATTTTAAATAGTAATGAGATGAAAATTTATTGAAAACATGAAAATAACTCTTCTGCAGTCCTGTAATGTGATTAGAAAGTGATTAGTCCAGAATATGTGAAGATACACTTTATTGGAGGGTCTGAAAGTATAAATTCAAATTAAATTTGCCTGAAAATTTGCTTTTAATGGAAAGAATTTGAGCTGATGGAGCTTTTTCAAAAGAATTGTGGGAATTAACATTTCAGGCCTCAACCATTCAACAGCTGTAAAACTAACAAAACCCAGGAGGGGGAGGTCTTTGTATAGAAAACATACTGCAGCAGAGGCCTGGAGAGACTCACTTGCATTGCTTCTCATTAGTCCAGTTAAGTTTTCTTCACTTTCTGATGATGCATTTTGCTTTCACACAGTTCATTTCAACTATGTTCAATGTATCACAGACATCAGCCTGTTTCCAGGGTTGTATGTCTTCCTCCACCCTCCAGCCATTCATAATAATGACTGCCATAGCAAATATTTAGACAGAAATGTACTGTTTGAATCTGACATTTTGTAGTATCCTCCAGTTCAAGACGTAACTCTGTTGGTGGTGACTTTGTGTCATGGTGCAATAAATTTTAGAAGTTTACAGGCTGCTCCCAAACCCACTCGACAATCTGATAAGAGAATTGAATTGGAGGGCGACTATAAATATCTGGGGACGTTTACAGATAGCCAACTTCAGAGACAGTCACAGATATAATTTGTAATTTGCTTTTCATTTTCCCCACAGAAAATAAAATCCTTTTACATCTGCTCGCAGCATGACCTTGTTTTACGGTTTCTTATTGTCTTAGCTGTGCATGTTGCAGGTGTTGAGGGGAGCTGTGCGCTTGCCGCTCTGAGCTGTGCACAAATAACTGAAATCTGCCAGAGTCGTGTGCGAAAAGACCAACATCTTTCTGACTTACAGAGGACCCGATGCTCTCTGGCTGCTCCATCTCTCTCTGAAAACATTTCACAGCAAAGAGGCCAGAATTTTATTTATTCCTTCTGCAATTACTTTAAACATGAAATCCGGCAGCAGTGCTTCTCTGCACTGCAACAGCTTGGTAATTTACATTGAAGACTGACCAATTATTGCACTGTCTGCTGGGCAATAAGGGAATATTAGGTTGATTTGTGTACTGTAGAGCTTTTATATTAAACATTATTATTCTGTGCATTATTGCTTGTGTTATGTATTTTCTGTTGGATGGTTTGACTTGTAAATGCTCTGTGAAAATCATATTTCCTGAATGTCCCCACGTTTTGGCTGAAATTAAAGCACTATAATGGTCTTATGTTTAAATTAGAAGTATTTATATGAACACCCTGACTAAAGGGGATTCCACCTCGTCTACATTTAACATATTTCTAACTGGATTTTCTGCCTGAAATGTTTCTATAATTGATACCAATGTTTTTTCATAGCAGGAGACTAATTAGTCAGACATCTGGACTTTATGTTGAAGGCTTATAATGATTTAAAACGCCACAGACTTTTTTTATTGTTCAGTTAGAAGTTGTTCCAGTTGTTTAACTTGACTCACCACATGTTTTTATTATTGTCAGACCTGTGTAGGGAGATGATGATGAGCAGATTTGGCTTTAGGAAAAGTAAAGGGAGGAAGTTAATGTAAATTAGCTGTAAACAATTAGACTCTTATGCAGAAATAAATATAAAGAAAAACACAGTGGAAGGTTAAAATATTATGATTTCTACATGAAGAAAAGTCAAAGTAAAAATAAATATATAAATAATGCACATTTATTGACTATTTCTCCTGATTATTATCATTCTAAATTAATATATGACACTATGGCTCCATCTTGTGGCATTATTATGAAATTACATGAAATTCACTGAGGATTAAAGTTACATTAAACATCCTTGCTGAGGCTGATGTGTCTATCATGTTTAAGTAAATGTAATGACAATACCGTTACTTTTATTGCTCTTATTCCTCCTCCGCCTACTAGGGTTCATGGGTTCGATCCCCCATCTGTGTGTTGAAGTGTCCTCGAGCAAGACCCTGAACCCCAAGTTGCTCCCGGTGGTGGTTAGCACCTTGCCTGGCAGCTCTGTAGCCATTGGTGTGTGAATGGGTGAATGAGAATGCGACCACAGAGTACCACAGGATGTCTTTTTAAAAACTTAAATATCTGACTGTTCCCGTTCTGCAGTGGGGAAAAAATAATTTTTTTGAATAAGTCATATTGCCACCAACAGAGAGGTGTCTTTCCAGTACGGTCTGATCCAGCTGTCTGCCGGATGACCTCAGGGCCACAGAGAGCATTCAGGTTTTAAAAGCTGGCTCCTTTAGCTGATATTTGTTTATCTCTATTGATTTATTTTAGTATTTTATATATGTGTTTAGTTTTATCCTATTATCTTATTCTATTTTAGATTTTATCCTTATTAGACTTTTGTCTCTGCAGGGAGTCGGATCATGAGGAACTGCTCCTTTCAAGGAGCTGTTCAAAAGCCTGGTTCGTTGTTATGTTTATTTATTTTTCAGAAGTCAACCTGGGGTAACTCATTTTTATCAAGGAAACAATCATTGGTAGCAGTTACAAGATATGATTTGGATCAAAATCATACAAATTTACAAATCCCACCAATTTGACCTCTACTGGTGATTTGCTCTGAAATATTGGTCATAATTTCATTTGGCTTGAGTTTTTATTAACATCCCATAAGGTGGTGCCATATCCCCCATGCTTTGACAGTGACATCACTATTTTGAATTTTCCCTCACCTACAAAACTTCGTGGCACAATAAAAAGTACACAGGCTACAAATGACAGACGAACTTTACTGTGAAATTTCCCACACAACAATGCTTTAGCAATACAGTAAGAAACATAAAAATAATAAATAAGAATGAAAAATATATATATCTAAATCACTCTTGATGTGCAGCAGTCTGTCGTAAGGCACAGCTGATACTTTGGACACATGTCTTTTTGATGATGCTGCTTCCCTCTCATACATGTATTTTCTGGGATATTTCCCACCTACTGAGAGGAGTGTAGGTTGGTTGAGAGCATTACAGAGCTTTTTAAATCCTTTATCTTCTACAATCATATATGACTGAAAGTCAGTGTGTCTCAATGGGGTCATGGCAGCTGTGGCAAAACTCTACTGAGTGAGATGTGTGAGATGTTTCACCAACAAATATTGCATTGTGCTTTACCTCCGACATGCTGTTTGACTCTGGATCTTTGTTTCTTTTTTTTTGTCACTATTATCTCCTCTATACTTCCCTGATACACCGGGAAACGATTCGGGTCCAGTCAGTCGGACTTCTTGAGTTTCTCTCTACTTGTAAATGAACCTCATAAATATGTTCTGTGTTTTCTGATTTATGTTTTCTTGATAAATAACTATTATTTGCATGCTTTTATTTTGACAATGCCTTTTCCTTTGACGTTTTCGGTATTTTATTTTGACACTAATGGTAACAGGAAGTTTATATTTTACCAGCAGTTGCTTGAAAGCATGTGGAAACCAGGAAATGGTCAATCGAAAAAAACGGCTAAAATGTTGCACTACTACATGAAGGATCTGTGTTGTATCTTAAACGGCCAGCTGATACAGCCTGATACAGTGGCAAATGTCTTCAGTCCAGTCAGGCAGCGTTCCCTAATATCTCTTCCCCTAAGTAAGCTGCACATGCGTTCATGTGAATGGGTGCTACTCCAACTTGGAGATGTCATTAGTCACTCACATGAGGGCAGTGAGGGAAATTTGCTGACTGCGAATCGTTTCTCATCGGTCATTTAAAAGAGCCATTCAAAAGAAACTAATCGTCCACGAACATCACATCTCTAATATTTTTTTCCTTTTTACCTAGTGATGGGAAAAGCAGTTCATTTCAGTGTTCCCAATCAGTAGAATCAGTTCAGTAAAGTGATTCATTCAAAAGATTTGTTCACTGAATCATTCAGTATGTCTCAGCAGCTCTGCTCTGTTTGCTCGGAGCTCCCATTCAGTATGTTCAGGGTACAGTTAGTTCACTGAACGACATTCGCTGAACGATCCAGTCAGTACGTATCACTGACATGAAAGGAAGTGAGAGGGTGGGTTTGAGGAAGAAACATGGGACAGGAGAGAGGAGAGCGCAACTGAAGTTGAGAAATGAACGGCTCTTTAGTGATACAGTTCAATTCGTTCACCTATGTGATTCGTTTGACAACACATGATTATTTTTACCATTTCTGCCAGTGTTTCCTCTGGAGGGCCCTCCACACTGTGAGTGGTGGTCAGCTGTGGCTGCGTGGGCGCTGTCCTGTGGGTGCCTGGTTGGCACACTTCCTCCGGGCACCCTCTGTCGGTGCCTGGTGGTTGTGGATGGCATGTCGCTCCGGTGTGGATGGCTCCTGTGATGGTGTTTCCCCGCCTGGTTCATGTACTCGGCCTCATGTTCATTATCTTAGTATGCGTGTCCGTGTGTGTATATAGGGAGGATGAGGGGTGAGTAAATAAGATCATGGTCTGTGCAGAGTGTCGGGGTCGGGTGGTTGGGTGGTCACAAAGGATTGTTTTATTGTATTGTTTTTCATTTTGTTTGAAAAGTGCTTATAAATAAAGTTTTGATTTTGATTAATTTGATATCATTCAACTTAACCTTATGTTAAATAATATTATTCTTAGTTCATGCATTTTGTATTCTACTACATTTAACTTGCAATGATAACACAAATACACTAAATATCTGTCTAACATGTTATGTCCAGCTCGTTAAAAGGACACAAATAAAAGGGAGATCTAGGCAGCTACAGCTTTTTAAATGGTATTTTATTAAAATTAAGGTTAATTGAAACACAACTAGTAATCGGTGATGTGGTCAGGGTGTTGGTTGCTGTGGTATGAATGCTAACTTAAACCCAAATGTGAAATGAAACCACAACAGAATCAAACTAAACATAACCAAACTTAACCCAGGTCAGTGCCAGGAAGGCACCAGTCCTCCAGGAGAGAAGAAGGAGGGGTAGCCGGCGCACAGGACCCAGAGTAAGAGCAAGAGAGCGCCATCTTGGATTTGGCAGCTTATAGGGCCCCCTGCAGGTGATGCCAATCACTCAATCATCATGTGTAGCTTCCACGTGCTGAACCTATATATTTTCAAAGCACTTCAACCAATCAGAAAAATCCTCCCTATTTTCTGATTGGTTTACGTTTTTCACATTTAATATGGCAGCCTCCATAAAATCCTCCTTGATGGGAGAATTCTGACTTTCAGAGATGAGTATTTATTATTTTCAAACATTTCCATAAATTGTTGGTTCATGCCATAATCTATCTTCCAAACTGAATTTTAACCGTGGCTTTTCTATTTCGTTAAGAGGCTCAGGCTCATTAAGGTATTTTGCAAACCAGTTAGTACAAAAGTTACCACCAAGGTAAATAAACAAATAAATATAATAATGTGTACACTGTGCAAATGCAAATGGCCTGAGTCTTCACACAGTTTGTTCAATACTTTTGGTCAAGAGATGTTCATTATATAAAATGCTATTACACAATGTCTTCAAGAGACTAGATTCTCCTCCATTGTAATTTTATTTACTTCTCGCGATCAATCAATCACATTTTGTCAAAGGATGAGTCATACCTAGCAACGGGGTCAACCACGCCTCCTCACTAAGATAAGAATTTGTGTCCACTTCTTGCTTCTTTTTTTATTATTATTGTTTAACCAGGCAAAACAGATTAAGATCATTCTTATTTACCACTGTGACCTGGCAAACACAGGGTCTTTTGAGGGAGAGGGGACAAGAGGCCATAAAGGAAACAAATTAAATTTAAACAGGACGATCTAAACAGCAAACTAAAAGGACATATTAAGATAAGAAGAGAAGTGAGGAGAAGTTAGGAGCTCTTGCAGTGTCTTCATGGATACAGGCCCTGAGTCATGATCGACAGCTTCTCTGAGCTTCGTCAGTTGTCAGGGATGACAGTGGCCTAATGAGGAAAGCTGTGATTGGCTCATTAATAACAGATTAGTTCACTATGAATAATGAGACTGGTTCTGAATCAGCTCTGTTGCTGATTCTGAAACAAATACATGTACAAACTATAGCACATTCATATGTTTTTATTATTTAGTTTGGTGTATTATTTTTTTATATTAACCATGCACATCTAAACACATGCAAAAAATACACAGTGACTTGTTGGTACAGATAGTTGTTACTAATTTTAGTCACTAGGAGGAGACAAAGACGGAGAGTTTTTTGGCCTGAAGCTGAGTGTGAGCCACAATTCAGTCAGAGGAAAACAAACAAACCATAATTGTTTACATTATTTTGGTTGGAGTCACAATATGAATTATTTTATGCTGCTTTGTTCTGTCTATCTATCTATCTATCTATCTATCTATCTATCTATCTATCATCTATCCATCTCTAACTACACCATCGTTCAAAAGTTTATAAAAACTCATTTGACAAACTTTTACTGAACATATGTGAAATAACAACCAAAACACTGAGGTATATTGGGTCAATATTTTCTGAAACAGCAAAACCTCCCCAGACCATAACTCTGCTTCTCCTGTGTTTGTTTGTTGGGGTGACACAAGTGTTTCCATCATGTTGGTCTAAAGTGTGAAACATATGTAATCAGAGTTAAACATGTAGAACAAGCTGGGTTGATCCCTTTGTCTGTACATGGTCTTTGTTGTCACTGGGAAAACCATTGGTTTTATAGGGTGTGTTCAACCTTTTGAACAGTAGTGTATCTAAAGTCTTTTGTCTTCTTATGCTTGTGAGACCATTTACAGTTTATTTAAATGTTTCATTATTTTTTCAACATGCATGTTGGAATCAGTGTCGACGAATTTTAACATCAAACATAACTTCATTGTATATTAAAGATACGACCGGTTGTCATCAGCTTCTTTACCTCCTCACTTTGTGTTAATCATGCCTGAAAACATCATGTTGATTAAAAAGTAATACGAAAAAATCTATATTTGAATTATACAGTTCTTCACCTTTGTGTATCTAGGCCAGGGGTTCTCAACTTGTGCCATGGAGGGCTGAGACACTGCAGGTTTTCCTTCCAGACGGTCTCTAAAGCAGGTGATTTTAATGATTAACACCTCCTTTAATTTGAGGGAAGGAGCTCATCAGTGAGATCAGCTGCTGGAGAGATGGTTGGAAAAAAAACTGCAGGGTCTCGACCCTCCATGGCACAAGTTGAGAACCCCTGATCTAGGCTATGGAAAACCATTGCTGATCTTTGCTCAGTGAATGTAGCACTGAGTTGAGTCCTACATCTTCTGTGT
>OOFC01018605.1:0-12661 GCA_900323345.1 Pseudochromis fuscus
TTTAGCACAGACATTGGCGTTATCGCCTCAGTGCCTCTGTGTTTAGCAGATTTAGCAGGTTAAACATGTTGATGATTGACTACCTGTCTGCTTTGAGTTTGATGGATGTCTCAGTGCATTCAGTCAATATGTCTTCTTTTTCTGCTTCAGTATTTAAATCTACTTATTTTCCCAAAATGAGGAACCTATATGTAAAGATATTTAGTGTTATTCTTGTTAGTTGTTACAGCTGTCTGCAAAATTAAAAGCTCTGTTTCCTTTAACAAAGATAAAACAAGTGCACTCCAAAAATAAAAATAACTACAGTTAAAAAAAAAAAAAAAGGCTAATTAACTGAAACTGTACCTGTAATATTGCCATCACATGTCAGCGATGAGGTTGTATTTTTGACGTTGGAGGTCAAGTACACGATATGCTTGGTCTTTAAAAAGCTCAAAAACTAATCAAAAATGTTTTCTGCCCTTTTCAAAAAAACCTGAACTGCAGTTGTCATGTTTGGTGATGAACACCAACAAACAAAATAAAAATAAAAAGCTGACTTATGAGGTGTCAGCATTAAAAAAACTTCACATCCACCTGTGAACTTGGAGCTATCAAAGATGAACACTTAACAACTGATGTGGTATTCAGGGAATGAATACGAACTTCTCTCCTCTGTCTTTGGTTTTGTGTTCTTTAAAAAAAGTTTACATATAAAGTTTCAGTGAGGCTCAGTAATGTCTAAAAACAGGTTTTAACAAACTTTACTCAAACAGGAGGCAATTGTGCATTTTTATGAGATTATTTTTAGCAGTGGATTGATCCAAATGTGGTGTTTCATTGATTTTTTTTTAAGACAGCAAGGAAGTGTGTAAGAAGGAATAATTTGCACAAAACTACAGTGTATGTTTATGTATTAAAGGAAAAGTGTCACCTATTGGTCAAGACACATGTAAATGTCATCACAAATTTCAAATAAAGTTTGTCAAGTTCACTTCCACATAATCTATGATATATAGATTGTAAAGACTGGTGAGGCAACAGTGAGGCCACTCATTGGTCTGTGGAGTCCTGTGGCAACATGGCCATTGTTGTCTTATATTTTGCAGAAGAAGTGACCATATTCGGAGGAGATGGATGGATCTTACTGTAGCAGGACCCACCCGTCATTTAAATTTCATCTATTACCTAATTGATTGTCTTAATAAAAGAATCATTAGCGATAGCACCCACCCGCCACTCAAAGTGGCCACACTCTTAATTATTCATAACATTAAGTTAATGCAGTGTAAAACCAGTGAGAGAAGTCAAGTCCATTTTATTTACATAAGCACATTTAAAACAGGAGACAGAAGATGTATGAACCCTCCCTCTTCCTCTCTACACAGTTGTATAGTTGGGAATGACCCATACCAAATCTGACCATGTAAGCCATGGTTATTTCTGCTGTAAAGGCGTTTTAACATTAGGGTCTATGGGGACTCACTTGCTTTTAGAGCGAGCCTCAAGTGGCCATGTGAGGAACTGCAGTTTTTTGCTTTTTGCTTTGCTTTCATTTTTTGACTTGAGGGCTGCTGCTTGTTTCCACCAAATAAAAATTTAATTTTTCCAGTATTTGTTTGTAATTAGGCTTCTTTTTGGTAAGATGTCAAGCAACAGTGACAGCTAGGATAAAAATAGGAAGTTGGAAACCATGCACTTTTAAAAATGTGTCGTTGAATCTCTGCCGTGAAGAATTACTTGTCATATTCAACATTTTGTCCCTCTCTGCCCCTTCTTGTCTTTCACCCACAGACTGGATGTGGCTCTTCCTGTGCTGCTGTGTGCCATCTGTCTCCTCGTCCTGCCGTCGTCCTCTGTTTCCTACCACGAGTCAGGTACGCACCTCTCCCTCTCCATCCTCGTCACTTTGACCGCTTCCATCCACTACTGACATTCACGACTTCATTAAATCACTTGTGACCTCTGACATTTTAGACCAGCGGGGTTGTCTTTAATCATTTTCTATCTTTTGTTGTTTTTGCTGACGTGCACACTCTGGAGGCTTTTTTGAAGGTTGTCTGGGTGTCCCTAGCAGAAAATCAAGGTTAACTGATACAGCTAGGTAAATGTGTTATCCTGTAGTATTTAGATATGTAACAAATTGTATTACCTCTCCCTCTGTCTAGAAGAATTTTGTGGGCCTGTGGTTGAACAGTGATATTGAAAGTGAAGCTGTTGGGTTGTGCTACCTAATTCTAAAACAATCTTATTAAAATATGATGTTTTAGGCAATGCTAGCAGATCACAAGCAGTACCAGTCCATTCAGGGGTCTGACAGACTTCAGTATCTCATCGCTGTGAGATAGTTCCCATGAAATTTTGTACGGTTATTTATGGTACTCAGCTAAAAGCCTTGTTAGAGCCTGATATGTAATAATGACCCACAATGTACCAACGTCCTGAATTGTCGTAATAAAACCTGAAATGTAATAGTGGGTTAATAATGTTACAAAAGTGCTGAGCTTGAAATGTAACTAAAAGAATGTAATAAAACCCAAAATGTAAAAACACTGCTAAAATGTAAGAAATTGTTACATTTTGGGCATAGTTTTTACTTTTTGGGCTCAGCGTCTTGTTACCTTATTGACGAGTTATTACATTTCAAGTTTTATTCTATATTTTTTTATAACAGTTTGGGTCATTGTTACATTCCAGGTCATTGTTACATATCGGGCTCTAAAAGGCCTTTTTATCTCAGGCACGACCAGCCTATACAGTTGAGGTCTTTTAGATTAGGTAGCAAAACTAATTTTGGAGATATCTTAACTTTTCATCTAACACCATCATCGGGTGGAAAGCCCCGCTGTGCAGTGTAGCTCTTTAAAAGAATAATTTGACTTTGTCTTAACACCTCCAGGTTCTTGTTGTCACTGTGAGACAGTTATGTTAGTGTATAAAGCTACCGCAAATTTATTGCTGTTACTTTCAAGCTTGCCTCTCCTCAGATGATTCAAAGCTTCTCCAGGTAACCATTCCCGAGACACCTCCTGTGCTTGCTGTGCTGGGCGGCACTCTGACTTTACCCTGCCTGGTGTCTCTGACCCACCCGCCACCACACCACTCTACTTTGGGCCGCCACGCCGTGCTGTCTGTACCCCGGGTCAAATGGAGCGTCCTGACTCACGGCAGAGAGACGGAGATCCTGGTGGCCCGCGGCGACAGGGTGAGAGTCAGCGAGGCCTACAAGGACAGAGCCTCGCTGCTCAATTATGCTTTCTCCCCCGCCGACCTCACCCTGCGGCTGGAGAGCCTGAGGCAGAACGACACCGGCTTCTACCGCTGCGAGGTGCAGCAGGGCCTGGAGGACGCTGATGACGTGGTGCAGGTCAAGGTCAAAGGTGAGATCCTGACAGGTGTTTTGAAATCCGATTGAATGACAGTAAAAGGATATAGGGTAGCAATCAATTTAAATAAATAAATTGTAGGATTTATTTTATATATACATTCAAGCCCTTGACAAACAACTATCAGCACCAGGAAAATGTCTGCACCAGCATTCAGCGTTATTTGGTTTCCCAAAGAGAAGCGTGCATTGTAAGTATAGACTGTATGTAGAAATGGACGAAGCAGCTGGGTCTCAAAAGTGAGGCCAATGCAGAAGTGCAAAAAAGGGCAATATAATATTCCCAATGGCCACTAGATGCTGGCTCCAAAAGCTCTGGCTCCACTTAACTTCAATTCTAAAATCATAATTTTCAATCTTGAAAGACTCAATTTTTCCAACAAGTCATTCTGATCATTAGCTCTTCTTCTTAGTGATCTGGTGGTTCATCTGGAAATCATTTAATCCTTAAGTAGACATTAGGGAAGATTTAGGGGCGTAGTTAGTTTGACTGTCAGGACTGGTCTCCAGTGAGACTAGACCTGAGCTCATGTCTCATTCATCATTGGGTGGTTCATGGGTCAGACCCGCCTCCTTACTCCTCTAACTCCCCAAATATGGTCACCTCTGGCGCCATAAAAAACAACATGGTGTTGTTCAAATGCCTGGCTTGAAAATGCGAGTCCACAAACCAACAGGTGACGTCACGCCTGCTTCATCTGTTCAGTCTGTTGTTGTAAATATGCATCATCAGTGTTGGGTGTTGGCTCTTACTGCCAGGAAAGGAGGAAAAAGTTCTGCACTGCAGGTTTAACATGAAATTAAAACAGTTATTAACTGTCAAGGAAGTGATATTATAAGCAGCATGTTTATGCAAATCAAACCATGGTAGCTATGGTAACACATGTGCATGTCTCTGAGGCCAGAGATGATAAACACATCAGGTTAAAGTGTAGTAATTACTTGCTGTCAGTCACCAGAATGAGATTTTTCCATGAGGCTCCACAAATAGCTGATGATGCAGGATGACAGTCACAAAACTATCTAATCAATGGGAAAATTCAGTGTGGACACAAACTGGACCAGAGCTAAGAGTTATCCGTACATAAAGTTTTTCCTCCAGTGACAGGTGACAGTTGAAAAATCAACCTGGGAAATGATTCTGGTGTTTATTTCTGCTCCTGTGGTGCTTCACAGTGTCTCTGCAACACAGGGTTGAAAATCACTGATTTTATATTATGTCCTGTGATCAGAACTAAAGGTTTAATGATGATTTTAACTCTGAAATCATCTTAATGAAGAGGCCACCCTGCCTTGAACTTTGCATTTACAGAATGATGAGATAAAACACAACAGGACCCAGAATTCACCAAGCTCTTCTTCTGGGTTTTACAGGAGTGGTCTTCCATTACCGTGCTGCATCCAGCCGCTACGCCTTTACCTTTGAGCAGGCTAAAGAGGCCTGTGAGGAGATCGGGGCTGACATCGCCACCCCAGAGCAGCTCCTTGCAGCCTACCACAGTGGATACGAGCAGTGTGATGCAGGCTGGCTCTCAGACCACTCAGTGAGGTGAGGACCTGACAGAAAATGGTCCAGTGTCAAAGAGCATATATGATTTTATACTCTTAGCTTTCAGATTCTGCATTTTTTGTTACTTAGATTTAAGCTTTGAGACACTTAAATGGTCAGTTGTTCAATCAACAGCACTAAAGTGCTGGACTGACATGTTGCTGTCTGTGGAGCTAAGAAAGTATATAAAGCTAAGTCAGTCAGTTTGAAGGGCAGCCAGCTAACATCTGATACTCTCTCTACACCTGCACATCACAGCACACAGATCAACGGGTCTCTGAGAGGCACTCATGTGATCTCAAACCAAACATTTGTGTGCACTTCAACACTCAGAAACATACTCAAACAAGTGTGATGTTTGGAGTACTGCCATCATGGAAGAAGAGGTAGTTAGTGTTTGAGTGACGTTTGACATCTCCATCCACAGATATCCCATTCAGATGCCAAGAGAGGGCTGCTTTGGAGACATGGACGGCCTGCCGGGAGTGAGAAACTATGGACTATTAGAGCCCGATGAGCTGTACGACGTATACTGCTACGTGTGGAATATTCAGGGTATGACAACCACAAGGATTTATTTTTCCCTGGCCTTATTTCCCTGGCTTAACATTTGCACTGTGGCCATAAGTATTTGGACACACATATTAGATATGTTTCATTTTTCAATGTGTTGGTCCCTGAGCACAATCAAGGGTAATTTTGTTTCTTGTTTTCTGTTTTAGCATCACTATATGTTATGTAGAAATCCAGGGGGGATGCAATGCAAGTGGGTGTAATGTTCACATGTCTACATACTTTTGGCCGTCAAGTTTTAAAAGCTAGTTGGTTTTACGGATGCAGTTGTAGATAAAAGGAGAATTTAGGTCTGCAAAGCGGTATGGACATTTCTAAGTTTAACATTGTTTTCTCTTTCAAATAAGTGGTTTATGGTTGAATTGTGTGTTTGATCACAACTCATTTGGTTATCTGACACCTCACATTGTTTTGTTATTGGACCGGATGTATGCCTTGATCACAATAAAAATATAAAACAAGACAAAAACGTGGCCTAATGTGGAACTGTAGTCAAAGTACCCGGCAAAGTATCATAAAAACCTGACACCTGTTTCTCTTCCTGTAGGTGAGGTGTTCCATGGCTCCGCTCCCCAGCGTTTCACTTTCTGGGAGGCCAAGGCCTTCTGCCTGAGTCACGGTGCGGAGCTGGCCACCACAGCTCAGCTGTACGCAGCCTGGAATGATGGACTGAACCACTGCAGCCCCGGGTGGCTGGCAGACGGGAGCGTGCGGTATCCCATCGTCACCCCCAGAGAGCGCTGTGGAGGTGGCGAGCCTGGGGTCAGAACCGTCTATCGATTCAGCAACCAGACAGGCTTCCCCGAGATTCACTCTCGACATGATGCCTACTGCTTCAAAAGTAAGAGAACAATGTTTTTTTATTCATAAAGTGCCATGCTTTAGTCACAGTCCCCTCCAGTGGATTTTAAGGTAAATATGTGGATTTTAAATGGTTGACAGAAAACAGACAGAATAAGAAATAAAGCTCTGTTACATAAAATTCTTTCCTTCTTTTCTTGTAACGAAGATCTTTGTTTTTAGCTCATAAATAAGCTTTTTTGTTAGATTTGTAAGCAAGTTTATAAGCATTAGGAAGAGGTCCAATCAAATCCGAGCATAATAAATAACATTTTTTTATGTAATTTCTCCAGGTGATAATGGCCTTTACACAGAATCTCCGCAGGATTTTCTTGCCACCGAGCCAGAGGACATTGGCCAAGACATTGTTTTCTTAACTAATCCGACTCAGGAGGAGGTCAGCCTGAGTGAGGTGACGCCAGAGGGTGTTGAAGAGGTGCAGCATGCCCAGACGCTAAATCCGGTGAAGCAGGACCCTGTGGACGCTCAGTCCCCAACACTGGGTTATGATCCGGAGCCACGGCTCACGGTAGAGCTTCCTCAGTCTGTAACTCCTCTGTCTGAGCATCCAGAGCACTTTTCCACCACAGATAGCTGGGAGGTGGTAAAGAAAGACAGCTACCCTGAGTCCTACCAGCCAGCACCTGAAGAAAACACAGACACACATCATGAGGAGTTTCACATACCTCCAACAAATTTTCCAAAGGCCGATAGTGTAGTAACTGTTGGTGACAACTCCACTGTACCCACAACTGATACGACAGATTCAGAAACCAGAGAAACCACAGAGCATCATATTTCTGAGACTGAAAGCCTGGATGCACAACTTGTTAATGCAACATCTGATGTGAACGAGATGCACGAGGAGAGCGACCTCCCTGTTTTACAAGAGGACCACACTCCAGATGTCCACTCAGAGCACACCTCTGTAACTGAGCTGGTCTACACCAGCACCTCTTACGATGTTTCAGGTCAGCCAGACGAAGCCAGCGCCGGTACTGCTGAGGAGGTATCAGTGGTGACAACTTCATCATCCCACACTGAGGAGGCAGGTGAACACTCCACCACCCTGTTACCATCTTTTGACAACAGTACACCTGAGGGTCATCCAACAGAAGAGGGGTCTGAGGAAGAGACTGCAAATCCTCCTCCAGAAGAGGGGTCTGAAGAAGAGACTGCAAACCCTCCTCCAGATGAAGAAACGCAAAACCCTGTGACACATAGTTATGTTGGTCTGGGCACCTCTGTCACCTCTGAAGTCATCCCTACATCTGACTCAAGTAAGTAAGCTGTCACAATGCAGTCACACAGATTACAACTGGCCTTTCAGAGACTTCTCCATTGATTGTGAATTGTTTCTGTTTTGTTGCATGATTAAAAAATATTCTTACCTCCATTGTGGTGGTTGGGAAAAATAGTTACTTAGTGCCTACCTTAGTATTTGCCTGACAAGGTAACAAATATGGATATTCCTAAAAAACAAAACAAAACAAAACAAAACAAAAAAACCCAATAAAAATAATTTGTCATTAAGGGTAATTAATGTAAACTGTTTTTGATATTCTCTGTTTATTTGCAGTGTAAACATATCACAGTGATCACAGTTAATATGTATCAGGGTGATAAATAAAACATAAGAATGCTCACATTGCTGCATTGAACATGTTAATGTTTAGCATGCTTTGTCCTACAACATCCTAACCTGGACTCTTGAAATAACACAATTATATATTATATATAAATAATCAATTTCAAACTAAAGTCAGCACTGAAATAAAGTGAGTTTGGTCATCAAGATTTTTTCTCAGGAAGAGCGCTACATTAAATGAAGACGCCTCCAAGAACTACTTTAACCAAACTGGATGCAGCGTTGTTGTTTTTGTTGCATCCCATTTGGTAGAGTTACAGTTCAGGATTTTTAGAAGAGGTTGAGTAACATCAGTGTTTACAGACTCATTGTTATAATACTGTTATTTAAGGTCTCATTTGAGGTCAGGCAGAAGTGAAAATGTCTTGCTGTTGGTAAAATGTCTCACTGGCTTGATGATGGGGACAAAAAGACTCATTGTATTTCATTATGCTCTCAAGTGTCTCTTATCCATAAAGCCTGAGGTGGTTTATTTCAGCCTTACTGTCACTAATATGTACCTTTATGTTACCTAGATCTGTGTAATTGTAACTTGGCATTATTTCCTGATTGTTTTTTTGTTTGTTTTTTAATCTAAGCTAGTTTGGAAAGATATATTTCATATTATGTCTTCTCTCGACAGGTTATGATCCCACTCAGGAGCACTCAGGTGTAACAATCGAGTCCTCCGTCCCAGTCGACCAAGGTGATGATGAATTCAATACTACTTCAGAGGAGGCAGCCCCAGATGACTCCACAGAGCAGAGTGGAAACATCCATCCTGCAGAAATCCCAACAGCAGAGGTCATCACAGCCACAGATGACTCAGGCTCCACTGTGGATGCTCCTGTTCTAAAAAGTCATCCGGTCACTTTCCTGCCATCTGCGGTCTCTGTGACCCTGTCTCCTCCTTCTGTGGAGGTTGAAGCCAGCTCCCCTGAGATCATAACGTTCATACCTGAAAGTAATGTTTCCTCTGGGGCTGAACCTCTGGATGACATTCAGGGTAAACTTGAGGAGGAGGAACTGGGAGAAACCCCAGTTGTCTTCCACAGTGCAACCCAAAATATCACAGACAGCAGCGAAGGATCAGGTGAATCATCAGGGGAAAGCCCACAGGCGAAACCAGAGCTCCTGTCGACAAATCCAACTCTCTCAGTGGAGCACACTTCTGAGGGAATCGATGGTGAGGCTGGCACGGATGCACCTCCACCATCAGAGATAAAAATCACTCTGATCCCTCATCTGACCCTCACGCCCGGGTGGGAACCGGAGCCGTCTCCCTCCACGCCGCAGGAGTCTCGCTCTGATCGGGAATACAGCGCCGAGCCCCCTGTCCCTGAGGAATCTGATGATGTCTCCAATGAGCATGAGGCAATGATGGAGGTCACAACCAGCAGCAACAACGGTACAATTTAAAGTAGTTCTTTAAAAAACAGTTAAAAAATCTAACTGTTTTTTAATGTACCCTGTTATTGGATGAGATAAACTGGTAGCCAGAAAAACAAAAATAAATGAAAACCACCAGAAAGGATTTTAGGAAGAGTTTTAAGTGGCGTGCTGATCACTGTGTTATCAGCAACACCAAAAATGACAGGCATCAGTAATCATAGATGTCCAGTCATGTTCCAGTGTTAAGATGACAAAAAAGGTTAATGACAAAAATACTTGGAAATATAATTCTAATCTAGTTGTTTGTTTCAGGACACCACCTTTAATATTTCTGTTTTTGTTGAAAACTCTTCTATAAATACACTTAATTTAGTTTGGTAGATCATGTATTAGTCCCTTTGTGGACTTTAATGTTTGCTGATTTTAATAGTATCAACAAGAAGTTGTGGTTCTTTTGTATTTAACCCTATAAATCTAAGCGTGTCGTCAGCGACATGTCTGCACATGCTTTTTTGGATTACCGTAATTACACTACCGTTCAAAAGTTTGGGGTCACCCTATCAAACCAATGGTTTTCCAGTGACAGCAATGACCATGTACAGACTGAGGGAGCTACCAGCTTGTTCTACATACTTTACTCTGATTACATATGTTTCAGACTTGACGGGAAAGACTTGTGTCTCTCCCACTGTCAGACACAGGAGAGGCAGAGATGTGGTTGGGGGACGTTTTGCTGGTTCAGAAACATTTACTCAGTATAACTTGATGCTGTGGTTGCTGTTTGTGTTCAGTTGTAGTTTACATATGTTTTGTGATACTTGTTTTTGGTCAAATTGTTTTTGTAGGTTGACCCCAAACTTTTGAATGGTAGTGTATGCCACAGTGTGGACAATCAGAAAAATTCCAGCGGTTCCCAAGAGCTGAGATGTTGCACTTTACCGTGAATATGGTGCCATTATGGTAATTTCACTAGCGCCTCTCTCAGAAACCGAGTGTAATAACAGTGACCATGAAGCAAGAATAGCAGAAAAACACAAAAACAGATTTTGATTTTAGAGTTTTAGTGAACAAAAACACTGCACATGAATGTTAGTTTTTGGATTTTAAATTTGAATATGGAATCAAAATAAGCATAAAACGTCCAGGTGGAAATTTGGAGGCTCAGGTATTGAAGGGTTAAGTGTAGTTGTCTGCTTTTAAAAACAACCTGTTAACATATTATGAACTCTTTTAGCAGGACATGGATCAGAAGGAGCTGAGGAGGCGACTGGCACAGACGACCCCTCAGTCAAAATATGCACATGGCACCCTGAAGACGACAAGCCCTCCAGTCTAGCTCCCACCACCGACAGCAGTGATGTGACCATTGTTGCTCCCACTGTGCACCCTAAGGAGGAGGAGCAGGAGGAGGAGCAGGAGGAGGAGCAGGAGGAGGAACAGGAGGAGGAACAGGAGGAGGAGCAGACTGCCTTGGCTGCCTCTCTGCCTGCTGCCAAAGTTTCTTCTGCAAGACAAGGAGGTATTTCAGGTACAGTACTTGTCCTCCATAAAGAAGGGCTGGAGAATTGATGATGAACAGAAACAGCAGCTGGTGTTAGTCTTCACTTTATTGTTGTTTTACGAAGGGGAAGGTCTGTCTCTGTTAATGCCAAATCAGGAGATTTACTGTGCTCTGCAATTTAGCACCTCAAGCTGACTCAGCACAATAAACAGACAGATTAGGTTCCCATTTTGTATTAATACCCAGAGAATAACTCACAGCAGCCTCACTACTGAGGCCTCACTGTCTTACATAAGAGGGTCTTATTTTAAAAACAAAAATCAATCAAAGAGTTTTAAATTGTTCTGAGATTTTCACAACACACATTTACATTTGTTTATTTGGCAGATGCTTTTGTCCCAAGCAACGAACAAATGAGATGCAGCCCATGTGTAAAGACTTATGTTATATTTATATATATTTATATTTCATCTAAAGAGTCTTAACCAGTGCCCATTAAAAAATATGAGCAGTGAATCTGCAAAGTTATTACTTGCAATGTGCAGTGTTTATTAGCATAAAGTGGAAAATTAATATATATATTTGATAAATATGTTTTTTAACACTTGAAGGGATATGATTTGTAAAATAATTAAATAATTGAATAATGGAAAATGTCTGAACTTGATTTGATATTTTATTTTATAGTTTTATAGTTTTATATTTGTTATTTTATTTTATTTTTCAAGCATTAAATGAATACTGCTACATCTTCTGTTACTGGGTCACTACAGGCTAATCAGATCTCTAGATTCTCTGTACTTTTGCATTTGTAGTAATGTAAAATAACAAAATCATAACAATATTGTTTATTTCTAAAACAAAAACTCCATTAAACTTATTTGTGAGTAATTAATGAGTAGGATTTATTCCTGATGTAACAGCGCCCTCTGCTGGTGTCTCGTTTTAGGGCCTTTTTATTTGAAAATGAGATGCAAATAATTCAGACACTAAATGGTTTCTGATGACACTAGGGGGAAACATCTATATGGAATATTTTTCTCATTCAGATAGAAAATAAATAGTAGATATGTGTTTTCATACATGGTCTCTGATAATGAACTAAGCAGACAGTATCTTAAAATACTATTACCCCAGGGGATTGAGTAATGAATATAGTTATATATATATATTTACCTGGGGTCATGTAACTTCCATCATCTTCACCTGTCTGCAGACTCCTGCCTGGAGAGCCCTTGTTTGAATGGAGGCACTTGTGTGGACGGTGAATCAATAAGGTGCATTTGTTTGCCTGGTTATGGAGGAGACTTGTGTCAGACAGGTGATGAACATATAAACACAAACGATGATACAAGTATTAACAAAACCATTCTTCTAATTCACACTTTATTAATTTCATTTTTCTGTCCCGTCTCATTCACCCTGTCCCAGACGTGGAGGTGTGTGAGCCGGGCTGGGAGAAGTTTCAGAGCTTCTGTTATCGTCACTTTAGCAAACGGCAGAGCTGGGAGGCGGCGGAGCAGCACTGTCGGATGTGTGGCGGACATCTGCTTTCTGTGATGACCCCTGAGGAGCAGGACTACATTAACGGTAACGAGGCTTATGATTCATTTTGTGATCTGGAGGTGAAATAATTCCACTTGGGTGAGTGTGATGTTTGTACTTAGAGCCCAAGAAGCTGTTATTACATACATTTATGAAGCATTTCAATTCATTATGTGAAGAAAAGTAGTATTTACACTGTATAAATATTGTAGTGTTGTTATAGAAACACGTTGATAATTGATGGCCACTTTTTTTTTTTTTTTTTTTTTT
>OOFC01018605.1:12681-23669 GCA_900323345.1 Pseudochromis fuscus
TTGTTGATTCTTTTTTTTTTTTTTTTTTTTTTGCATAGTTTCAGACACATTTAATCCTTCAGGGCAAACATTTAATCAACCCTCTTGTTTCCTCAAAGAGTCATTAGTTCCTGTGACATTAAAAAAATATGTAGTAAATTGTCAGTTCTAGATTAATGCTCACAAACTCAAACCCAGGGTCGATACAGTACAGTTAGCGAAGCATGACATCAGCAAGGGTAATGGCAAAGTGGCTTTTAAAGCAAACTGTACTGACTTTTACCTGAAACCATTGAATTATTATTATTAAAAAACATATAATTGACTGGACAGCATGAATTCTTCCAAGTAAAACATCACCTGTTGACCAGAAATCCTTCAAATCTCAGGTGTTGGAGGTTGAGAGTTTCAGTTCAGCTCACAGCCTCTTTACCACACACACATATAATACTGGAGCATTTCAGTAACTTCTCGCTGCGGGTATCAAACTAGCGATCTTCCACGCTAACATTCTTCCGACCCAAACTCTTGAATAGTGACCAGTTTGTTTTAACAACTGAGTTTGTCCCGACAAGACACAACAATGAGCTTTTTAAGTCTGAGGCCCTTGAAGTTGCTGTTTCGTCTGGAAACAGGGCGTTGAGATAGTTATCTGACATTCCTCTGCTGGCTGCTTTTTTTACTCTGCAAACTGACACTGGCACATAATGCAAAAAGCAGGGTTGTATGTTATAAAAGTGTATTTTTTGATGTTTAGTGTAGTATATTATAGAGAATGTGTGAAACATTGAGGCATATTTCATCTGGATCTTTCTGGTGTCTACCAAAAATTCATAACAGATTTTCCTCCTCTTGCTCTGTATGAAACGTTCATGTCATTTGACCAAGCCTGGATGCTCTGCATCAGCATTCGCAGCGTTAGCTACACTTATATCGTCTGCTGGAGCTCAGTATTCACAGTTTTATTCCACCCTGTTTAGACTACTGTAGGTCTGTCTTCACCTCTCATCACTAAACCTCCTGCTGCTGCAAAGCTTTTGACCGGGTCTTCAAAGACATCTCATTTAACAAACTTTCTGATCTCTTTACACTGGTTCCTCATCAAGTCCATAGCGAAATTTTACATTTTTGTGATTATTTTTTTGTGTTCTGGACCAACAGATCGGAAGTCTTCTGATCATAGTTTACTGGTTGTTGTAATAATGGCTCCTGTCCATGAATTGTATACAGAAATGGACAAAGCGACCAGGTCTCAAAGTGAGGCCAAGTTCAAAAACAGTCATGAGATGCTAAAAAACTTCAATTGACTTCAGTTCACAAATCGACATTTTCAACCATCAAAAAGTCAAATAGGCTGTATTTCCCAGAAGTCATCCTGACGTCAGTTGTTCTTCTCAGTGATTGGGTGGTCCATCTGGCGTCATCATTTCATCATCACGTAGATATTAGGCTTCAAAATTAGGAAATTTTAGGGGTGTGGTTAGTTTGATTGACAGGCCTGAGACTCTGAGCAAGAGTCTCATACACATCGGGCAAGTTCCTCGGGTTAAAGGGTCAGACCCGCCTCCTCACACTTCGCTTCATGTCCAGATATGGTCAATTCTGGGTCCAAAAAACCAACATGGCAAAATTCAAATGCCAAACGCCTGGCTTCAAAATGCAAGTTCACAAACTAACTAGTAACATCATGTTAGCTTTGTTCATTTTTTTTTTTATATACAGTCTATATACAGTAATATCAGACATCTGATCTACAGCAGATGCCATATAAATATAATTTTACCTGCTTTATGCTATATTGTATATCCATAGCAGTTTTATCTTTGATTTGATCTAGACAAATACAGAGAATATCAGTGGATTGGACTCAATGACAGAACCATTGAGGGAGATTTCCGCTGGTCAGACGGGAATCCTCTGGTGAGTGCTCATTAGTCGTTATCACAAAATTGTTTAGTTCCTGAAGAATATGTGACTTTATGAGTTGTTTGACGGGATTTTCAGCCTCGATATGGTTTAACCTGCACACCTCTCTCTTTCTGTCAGCTCTATGAGAACTGGTACAGGGGCCAGCCTGACAGCTACTTCCTGTCCGGTGAGGACTGCGCGGTGATGGTGTGGCACGACGGCGGCCGCTGGAGCGATGTGCCGTGCAACTACCATCTGTCATACACCTGCAAGAAGGGCGTCTGTGAGTTCACCTCATCTTAACCTCTCACCTTTTTCGATGCTTTCTTTCTATAGCATAACTTATCTTTTCCAACAGCCTCCTGCGGCGAGCTGCCCCAGGTTCCCTACGCTAAGGTGTTTGGGAAGAAACGGTCGCGTTACGAGACCAACACCAAGGTGCGGTACTACTGTGAAGAGGGCTTCGTGCAGAAACTGAATCCTGTCATCAAATGTCTGCCTGGCGGCCAGTGGGAGGAGCCTCTGATTACCTGCATGCCGAGTGAGTTCATCATGTAACTGGTTAGAAAGTGTGATGCTAAATCAGCAGAGCATTGACATCTGGATTATAAGCAGCTCATAGAAATTAAACAGTATATCCTCTTGAACACTGGTGATAGTAAAGGTTATAATTGCTTCATCTTCTACTTCCCCCCACCTCTAGCTCACTCAGTAGAGGAGGTCTCAGCTACCTCACATCCTGACCAGCAGGAGGAGGTCATGGAGGTCAAGGGAGCAGCCACAGAGAAAGCAGCTCCTCTGTTCTGGGACATTAAGTGGAATTTTTAAAGCCATCCTGCCTTTTTTTTTATTTTTTAAAAACAGCTTTCCTCCTCCTGTTTTCCCACTTCTTTATCTGTCTCTCAAACGACTGCCCAGTTTCTGTCATATGTTAAACCGTATATCCAAAAGACCACAGTTCCCACAGTCATTGAATTTAGGAGAAAGTTGTGTAAAGACATGAAGAAAGTGAGAAAACCTGAAGCTTTAGGAAAATACTCACAACCTGGAGGCTGAAAGAAAGACTCCCACAATTGCAAAATTCTCAAAGAAGCACAAGATAGGATACGATCCACTCACCATTCAAAACACTCAGCAGTGGATTTTATGACAGTTAGGATCCTTTTAAGATTTAAAGGATTTCTCTTTGCTTTAAGAGAACTTTTTGGTTTCTTTGTTTTCACAGATTCATTATTAGTTTGACTTTTTTACAGAAAGACAACTTTTATGCAGAAGGATATCTTTTATATACAACAAGATAAAGTATCTCCGAGACCTTTAAAGTACAATTCGATCATGTAAATACACATTTTCTTAGTCTGTATTACACCAAAATGAATGGAAGCTTTGAAGTAAACCAGATAACAATTAGAAGACGTAAAGATTTTTGTCCTGAACTGCTGGAGGAGACGAGGGCTTAAAGGGTCAGGAAATGTTACTTACTTTCAGTATAGTTGTGGTTTTTGTTCAGATAGAAATTAAAATCAGTCTCTTTTATGACAAAGTTGAATTCATGAATTCGACGGCTGATGTGTTTTAACATATTTCTAACAAACTGCTGTTGATGGTCATTTCTGTGAGTTTGGTGAAAGCAGCTGTTCATACAGTCTAAAGAGTCCTTGTTTTTTTTTTGTAGAAGATCACAACTGAAATCTGGCCATGGTATATGCCGAGCTTAAGATAATGAATATTACAGAAAGGGTTTTGCTGTTTACTTTTAATTTCCTGCCACAATTTCATCACTGTGCCTCCTTTCTGTTGATTTCCAGCTTATTTGTTTTGGAGTCCCATCACCGTTTCATTTTGATAGACTCTGTGAGTGACGGTGAGGAGTTATATGTCACACAACCTCTTTATCAGTACTATTAATAAATATATTTTTTGTGGCACATGCAGTGTTCTGTTTCCCCAGTGAGCAAGTTTGTGTTTGGGGGTTAAAAGTCAAAGCAGCAAAAGCACCACTGCTGTTGTAATGTAGCACAGTGGTGCATCACAGATACAGCTGTTGTGCAGTTACTTTTAAAAAGTGCACTTGAAGCTCTTTCAGCTGGCGTCTGATCAGCTGGTGGTGTTTAGCCTTGGTCTTAATGAGGGTTGATTATCTTCATTCTGCCCACACTGTTTCTGGGTCATTGGCTGTAAATGTACAGATTAGGTGGGAGGAGCTGGTTCACTGCTGGGCTGCAGCTCATGTAAAGGGAAGTGATGTGGGAGACTTGGATGGGACCACTATGATGTGCAAGACAAAGGTCACAATTCATCAGATAATTTAAGGCATCCATATATTAATTCCCATTAAACCAGGATGTGGGTGCTAACACTCGTAACACTGGCTCGGCTATGGAGATGGATTAATCCATGTGGGCCCAGGGGTGTATCAGATTCATTATTTTCTCCAGACACTCAAAAATCAACCAGTGCTTGAACTAAAAATAAATCGCTAATTGATAAATGACAGTTTTGATAGCTCTTTAAATCATGAGTCATTTCCTTTGATTCTCAAATGTGAATATTTGCCAGTTTCCTTTTGGACTGCAGCTATTACTACAAAGTTCTGGCACACGTGCTGAATACTCAACTGATCCATCAGATGTATTGATAACAAATACTTCCTTACAGTCTTACAGGACCACTGTGATATTTTAAATCACACAACTTTACAACAAATGGCACAAAGACCCTCTAGGGGACCTGAAGACATCAGTGAATCCAAGTAATATGGAGTAAATCTGACTTTTAAGCTTCTGGGAAGTTTCTCAGTCTACATTGATGGTAATACAACCTTGTTAGCTCCCCCCATCAGTTGTGTAACCCTCATCTTGCACATATCGTTATCCCTCTAGAGTCTCCTGTAGTGATGCTGCTGTATGAACTTTGCTTGTTTTTCTGTTTTTGTGTGACTGGAGGTTTGAGAGAACAGGAGGAGGCAGCAGTAGTAGATTTTTAATGTCTCTGCAGATACAGGTTACTCCCGTATCTGCGAGTCGTTGTGGTGACTGATCAGACATTTTTCTGACTACAACTAGTTTTGTGTTTCTAACATGTTTTTTCCCTGATCCAGATGCCTGGTAATGGAAATAGGTTTTAAAAGACTTTTTAATTTCCCACCTGTGTGCTGCAGAGCTCCTACCAGTGAGTCACAATCTGGGCAGTTAGACTGATCTCCAGCCCTGTGAATGTTAAACATTTCTCTTGACTTCAGTTCGCCTGTTTTTCTATGGTGACCGTGTATCATCAAATCAAATGCAGTTTTAATGTCACTGGATATTTGCATAAATCATCTCAGCTGTTTTTTCTAGAAGAGGAAACTCACCTTCACGTCTTTAAACATGTTTTGTTTTTTTTGTTTTTTTTCAAAGATGTGCAAACTGAAATATATAAATGAAATTCCTCCCAGACAAAGCTGAACCATCTGACTACATCTGTACTCATATGTCACTTTAAGAGTGCAGATCACTGACTCTGCTCGTCCTCTGGTGCTTTTTATTCAGGTGTCTCTTAGACCTTGTACTTTGGCTTGCTAATATAACGTGCACTGTATCTGGATTCAGCCAGATATGTATGAATATATACAGTGTAAACTACTAAATTTAAAGCTGTTTAGGTGACTGTACCAACTCTAAAGTCACAAGAATTCATTAAAGGAAAAACTAATATCTCATCGACTGTATCTTTTGTAGGTTTTGAAGAAGTACTGTAATGGTACTGTGGCTGTAACAAATGTTAATATAATGAACCCCTAATATATAAATGTAAAAGTAGCGATAATATAGTAAAAACGGATCCAAATAAAACACAGTGTAATTCTGTAATGTCTAAATTTTTACTGTTACATGTTGTCTGTTGATTTAACTGTATAAACATTAAAAATCATGTTTATAAGAAGTCACTTGTCTGTCCTTTAATTAAAAGTGAAATATCTCTTCATATACACTGTACCTTAGTTTTATGTCACTTTGTGGTGCAATTTAATCAGAGGCCTTATGAATCGACTGTCCATGACCTTTCTAACTCATAATAAATTGAGGTGGAAGAGACTAATCAAAGTGTAAACTCCCAAAATGCAGCTTTTTTATAGCTTATTTATATTTATATAGTTTATTTGTTTACATTGGGTTTTTATTGCTTCTGATTTATATGACATAATTGGTTGTTTGAAGGAACTCTGAATGAATCCGAGCAATGACAAGGATTCTGCAGAGAATAAATCTTATCCTTAAGATACATATTCATCAACATTAGACGTGAATCTACAACACAAAATATCACATAACACAGTGAGGAAGTTAAGAAGTGGAGGAAGCTGCAGCTTCTGCATGAGAGTGATCACCAGAAATAGTCTAAGGTTATAATCTCTGCACTGTTGAAGAGACAGTTATAGTGAAGTGTGTTGTTGTGTTGCCCTGTCATAGATGGGTGGAGTCATCAGATCTAATGTCCTTCACCTGGACTAAGGTCATTTAGGCTGCCTGCTCATTCTCACCATCACTACAGTATTACTCATCCAGTTTTGTGCTTTGTTTTGGCTTCACAACACCAAACACATACCTGACATAGACATTGTTTTTTTACTTAAAATTTTTTTAATTACTTTAAATATTATTTGACTATTAAATTCTCTAAAGTAAGTTTCAGATCTGTAAGAGAGTTGTATTATTATTGTTTTCTTCAAGAGACAATCACACCTACAGTGAATAATTCGCCAATGCTAAAGTAAAATAAGCTCTTGTTTTCAGTTATTTGTTATGAAAGCGTTGAGTTCACATTGGCCTAATCCATTAATTTTTGAAGGAACTTTGCCTTTATTTGGAAAGTCAGCTTACTTTGATTCAAGTTACTTGGTTTGGTTCAAAGACTCAGTAGGTTGTTCATGTTAAAACATGTACTGTTGTTCACGTACTGAGCACTTGTTGTACCGAGTTAAGACCCATCGAACATGTCAGGCCAAACTAATAGGTGTCAGTTTATGATGCTCATAATCACCTGTGGCTTTTACTGATGGAAAATCCACAGTCCTGGTGTTTGGGTGCACAGCAAAAAGAAAAGCAGTTCACATTTACTCAGGATACATGGCTCCATTTTCAGCATTAGTGTTGTTAACCTTCCCTCAAAAACTTAAAATTCACAATTAATTGAATGCCAGGTAATACACTGATGTGGACAGATCTTTATTGAATAAATTACATGCCATCCATTTACAAATAAACCAGTTCATCCTTCAGGTTTTAGCTGTTTTTAAAATGAGATCACAATCATATTAAATAGACACACCGGTAAGTTAGCACAACTGCCAAGGATTTTAGCCGCTGAAAGATGGAAGATGATTGTGCATGTACCTGCTAACTATTGTTTAAAATGACTATTGGGAAATGACTGTGGGAGTGAACTGGATGGTTTACCAGCATGTGGCTGGTGGCTGGTGAACACACTGCAAGCATCCTGGAAAAAAATACAATCTCTTTATATCTAAGTTTCATATTTTCAATTACAAATACTTTTTAATGACAAGCATGTAGTCATCCTACAGTCATTCAGTTTTTTTTATTTTGAGGCACAAAGGGTAAAAAGTCTAGAGATACTTTTCTATCTCTAAATTAGTTTTTTGTGCATCCACCAGGTTGCATAGAGATGGAGGATTTGATTTGGAAATCAAAATAAAACTTCTAATTAAATAGCACCACATTGAGACCAACAGGCACCCATAGTTGTTTGACTAGTTCCAGTTCAGATGTTTGTCGTTAATTGTCTGTAGCTTCAGATAAGAGGTTTCCTGTTTAGGACAATCTGATGACAGGTCAGGGTGTTTACATACTGTTCAGTGTATTCTGGCTCTCATGTTTTTATGCTTAGATGCACAACTTTATTGAGACACATTTAAAGTGTATTACTAACTTCTATTTAATTTTAGGCTACCTATAGCAGTAGGCACCATACAAATGCGTCATCTTGTTGGGGAATCCAAACGAGCGCACCCCCGCCTCAGGGATGCCTCCACAGCGCTCCCTGGGGTTGCTGATGGGAAACCGCACGCTGCCATCTTTCAGCCAGCCGCCATCACACTGGTCATACTTCTGAAAACGCCAGGCGGCATAAAGCTGGCCCACCAGCGCCAAATCAGCTCCCTGATGCCTGCATGCTCGTCCTGCCTGCTCGAAGGAGAAAGACCCTGATACGTAAAAAACCGAGCCTGTAAGAGCAGAAAAGATTCGTGTAAAGAATCATATTCATATCAGTAACATAACTTTGTTCAAAGAGAAAACAGTCCGTCTGTCCTGGTTTGTAAATTGAAAGTCATTTGTCACAATTTCATGACTAGTGGACGTTTCCAAGGACAGAAACAGCCAAGCAGTTTCCACTGAACATGTTCCCATGTTACACCAATGGACTTTATTGTCCTCTGTCAACCCACCATCAGCCTCGCTGTTGTGAAGGTCACACAGTTTAAACTCACACACTGCAAAATCATGGACAAATTAACAATTGTTAATGTTTTCTCTGCATTAACAAATAAATTCACCCTGACTGACAAGCAGTGCTTTTAATGATTTCTCTCTTTGTATGAATGGGATGTTTTTTTTTAAATGTGATGTACTGTGTTTCTTAATGTCTTTCTGCCTGCACCAGGGACTGCAGATGGAAACTAGTGAGTACACTATGATCTGGTACAGAGGATCTTGTCCATTGTGTTTAATGTTCCTCTGTACATGGTCCCTGACAAATAAACTCATAAACTTGAACTTGATGATTTTTCTGTAATCTGGGGATGATTTCAGGAGCAGAAATGAGCTATGCTGTACAATAAGTCTGAAACACTGAGGATGAGGCAAACATTTTATGAAATTGAAAAGTAGCCTCCACCTGTAATGTCAGGGAAATATATTCACAGCAGAGGCATAGAGTCTTTCTTTTTCATAAAATGTAAAAATTGGTTTAACTCTTAATAAATAATAGTTTATTAAAGGCATAGGAACGTCCAAAAACAGGTGGATGCTGCAGTTTTAAGAAAACATAAACAGGGCATGGACAGGAGTTTGCTATCACTTTTACTATTTTATGTATTTTTCTGTACTTTTGAGTTCCTACTAACATTGTGAAAATGTTATTAAGCAGAGACTCTAAATAAGCCCTGAGGGTTTTTGCCTCTCAATGCACTGTAATTTAATATTTATTTACTGTTCTTGCCTTTTTTGTGTGTTGTAACAATGCAAAATAACCACTGAACTATAAATATTGCATTTGTTAGCAACTACTTGAGGCTAACAAATGAGCTGAGGATGAATTCATATTGTGCACTTGTGTGTATTTGAGATAAGACGGGAAACATACACATGTTTAAACATCACCAAACCCTACTATCATCAGTGGCAGATCATCTAACCTGAAGGTGCTTTGGTTTAACAGAGGAATCAGTTCAGGAAATACTTTGTGTTCTTGAGTATTTAGTTTCAAGGACTTGCTGGATCATTATGTCCACCTGATGCAGCTGTAAACCTTTCAAAAACCTAACAGAGCAGCGCTGCTAATACTCGGACTGAGCCTGCAGAGAAATAAGACTATAGATAAGATGGAATATGTAATAATATGGTAATACTGTCCAGTTTTTAAGGAAATCAACATCTATTTATATATTCATTACAACCCCACCCCTTTATCCAGAGCAATTTGCTTCCCAGCTCACCAGATGTTTGGGAGGTGAAGCAGAAAGCATCAAACCGATCATGGTTCTTATCTTTTGGTCCATAACTGCGAATCCCTGGGAGCAGCTCTCCTCCGCAGACGGGCCGAGGATGAATAATCGGGTAATGAACGGTGCCATCATGGAGCCAGCCTGCATTACACCAGTCCAGACCCTCTGTCCAGGCTGCAGGGAGAGACAGGGGACGTCAGAAAGATCTAGATGATATTAAGTGGCGGACAATAAATGCTGTGTAGTACCTCTGAAGAGCTGGTTGTACGTGGCTAATATGCCATCTTGGTCAGCACAAACCTCCTTGGCTTCATGGAAAGTGAATTGGTAGCGGCCATTTTTACTTTGATATGGGAAAACCACACCTAGACACAGAAGGCCTGTTAATTTGTTTTCGCTTTGTCCTGATAACATGTGAAAACATTCAAAACACATTTTACATCAGTTACACAACTAAGCTTCAAAATGTTAAACATCATCTTCAGGTACTGCACAAGGAAAATGTATTTAACCTCTTAAGCCCTGAGCTCTTATTTTGAAATTTCAACTCCTCCAATTGTGAGACCTTTAAAGGTTTAAAGGGTTAAACTTTTCCTGAGTTGCTTCAATTACCCTCGATCCTCAGAGTAATGTCCACACTCTCATCCTCGATCCCATTGACCAGCTCGCAGCGATACGTGCCACCATCTTTCAGCTCAAGATGGTTGAGCTGCAGGGAGGCGTCCATGGTGTGAGCATTCCTGAGAGAAGCCCGCTGTCCAAGATGGCCGTATGGTTTGAAGGCATGTGAATTTGATATCATGATGATGTTTTCTGGCCCTACATGTTCCGGCTCCAGCTTTGTCCATTTAACCCTGTAAAGGTTGGGTTTCGTTCTGAGGATGCACGGCAAGGTGACATTATCTCCCCTTCGGCCAGAGACCTCTGCGTAGACAGGCGGCTCGAGAAGATACTTCAGCTTCCTCTGTGCTGTGGGTGAGTTGAAGGCATGGCATTAACGGCTGCTGGGTGCTATCAAACAGATAATCCTGATATGCACAAATAAAAATGCAATAAAAGTAAACAGAGCAGATGTCATATTAGGTGTTTGATCTTACAGCACGTGTTTGCTAATTACATCCCACTGAATACAATATAGTAGCAGTTTTGTGATGTCTGGTTTTTACCTTTTTTTTAGGTTTAATTCTTAAAATTGTTCATGTTGAGATCATTTTGATGAAATTTCTGTCCAGCATATTTTCAGCTACAGCCAATCAATAAACTCACATTCAGCCACTTCCTGTTACTTGATGTTAAATGCAGCCGTCCACATCACATGAAGTCCAATCTGCCTTTTTGGCTATAGCACTGCATTGTGTATGTGCATGCAGAAATC